>ML249618.1:0-49229 GCA_005239495.1 Nicotiana undulata | reverse complement strand
GGGGGGGGGGGGGGGGGGGTGCGTTTGGGATCGGGCACGGCTAAACTACGGATCCAGACCAAGTGAAGTTTAGAGACCAAGGGAAAAGAGAAACGGTTGGGCAGACGAGCAGGAAGCCATAATACCGCCCTCAACAGGATATTACGACACAAATTCTGTCCGATATTAATTGCGAATCGACAATTACCGAAAAAGAAGATTGTTACCTTATTTAGACTTGTACCAGGATTGAAATTTCTCTACCATATAAAAGGGAGATTTTATTCATTAGAGACCACTGTTGACACGCATATCAAAGCAATAAAAATTTATTTTTATATTCTAGCTATTATCAGAAGTGTTCTTCAGTTATTCTCTTCTTTTATTGCTACCGAGCTCACATTGAGTGCTTGATGGGGGCCATTTTTTATTGTTCAACTTTAAACCAGGCTTGATTATTCCATCACGATTGGTGTGATCGTTCATTCTATATTTAATTTAATTATTTGATATTCTTAGATCAATCGTATAAATTAAACCACATACAGATTTAATTATTACTCATTTTTAAGGGTAAATATTTTGGCGCTCACTATGGGGCCAAGGAATTGGTGATTTGATACGAATCTCCATAATACACTCTATTTTACATTTGTTCTTTGAAGTTTGATCTCAGATTAACCTAGGGTGCCAAATTCTCAGTTCGCTCACTTGAACGCTGACACCGAGTCAAGCCACCACGGTGAAAACAATAACGTAATACCTAGCAATGACGTGCACCCTACTGATCCCAATGGTGTCCTAGTCGCCGACCCGGTCAACGCTAACTCATAGGTTGCCATCAACATCAATCTGCCAACTGACCCCGAAAACAGCATTCGTGCGACAACTCGGCCATCAGCTCGAGAAGCGAAGGTGATGGGGTTAGCTTACAATTGATTTTTGAAATGTTGCAAGATCACCAAGTGACAATAGCGCAGTTGCAAACCTAGAGTCACGTCCCTAACAGGATTGAGCCCGAGCGGATCAGGGAAAATACTCGAAGGGTTGAACAAGTTGCCGTGGAACCGAATGAATTTGGGCCTGGGGAAACTTCCGAGGTGATGAAGATGCTCGAAGAATTGACAAAGCGGGTAAAGTCTAGTGAGAAAAAGATAGAAGGCAATGAAAAGAAGGTGGAAACTTATAATTACAGGGTCGATCAGATTCCGAGAGCACCTCCAATATTGGAGGGGCCGGATTCCAAAAAATTCATTCAGAAGCCTTTACTCCCTAGCGCGACACCGAAGCCGATCCCGAAGAGGTTTCGAATGCCCGACATTCCCAAGTATAAATGGAACAAAGATCCAAATGAGCATACAACCTCCTATACATGCGCAATCAGGGGGAATGACCTGGAAGACGACGAGATCAAGTCGGTGTTGTTGAAGAAATTTGGGGAAATCTTCTCTAAAGGAGCGATAATATAATATCACAACTTGCCTCTAAATTCAATTAATTCATTTGCTATGCTCGCATATGCTTTTGTAAAGGCCCATGCCGGCGCCATCAAGGTCGAGACGAGGAGTTCAGGCCTTTTCAAAGCCAATCAAAGGGATAACGAGATGCTTAGAGTGTTCGTATCGAGGTTACAGATGGAACGAATGGACCTGCCCTCGGTCGTGGATGATTGGGTTGTTCAGGAATTTACTTAGGCTCAACAACGATAATTCCGTGGCTTCTCAAAAATTAAAGAAAAACTTGGTAGGGTACCCGATGGTCACGTGGGCCGATGTCTATATCACATATCAATCGAAGATCAGAGTCGAGGACGACCAACTAGGGCCCTCCTTGGGGTCTTTTTACCCTAGTAGAATGAATGACAGGTCCAAGAGAATCCTCGACCATGAGCCAAGGCCGGTCCGAGATCGATACCAGTCGTATGGCTTGGACGGAGGGGAAATAGATCCGGGCGCCACCATACTAGGAATGACAAGAGAAATGATCAAGGACCGAGCAACCGAGGCCTGATGAGAAAATACGATTTTGACAGGTCGCTCGGAGGTAGGGAATCACCAAGATTATCAAAATACAATTTCGACGTGGATGCTGCAAGTATAATGTCGGCTATAGGGTGAATCAAAGAAACCAAGTGGCCTAGACTGCTGAAGTCCGATCCCGCCCAAAGGGATCACAACTTGGTGTGTAAGTACCATGGGACTCATGGTCATAGGACCGAAGATGGTCGATAGCTAAGAGAAGAATTAGCTCATTATTCAACAATGGGCATGTTTGAGAATTCCTAAGCGAACGTGCAAAAAATCATTTCAGAAACAGGGACGCCAACAAACAGGTCGAACAAGAGGAGCCCCAACACGTGATCAACATGATCATTGGAGGAGTGGATTTCCTCCAAGGGCCAATGATAAAACACACCAAATGATCTATCAAAAGAGAGAAATGCACCCCGGACTATGTCCCGGAAGGGGCCATCTCATTCAGCGATGAACACGCCAAGGGAATCATCCAGCCTCACAACGATGCACTGGTATATATCCGTACTTATTAATAAATCTCGAGTTAAACGTGTATTAATTGCTCTAGGTAGCTCGGCAAAAAAACATACGATGGAGGGTGGTAGAACAACTGGGATTGCTGGACCAAATCATACCGCCGATCCGGGTGTTGAAAGGATTCAACATGGCTTGCGAGACAACGAGGGTGAGATAACTTTACTAGTAAACACTGCCGGGACCACCCAGGAAACAAATTCTATGTGATCAAGGGGGATATGAGGTACATTGCCTTGTTCGGAAAGCCATGGGTTCACAACATGAGAGCGATGCCCTCAACCTTACATTAGGTGTTGAAATTTCCCACTCCTGGAGGAGTCAAAACAGTTTACAAGGAACAACCGGCTGCAAAGGAGATGTTCATCGTTGATGAAGTAATCCCGGTGCCTGCAGTTTCGGCACCCATAAGCAGGAAACTGACCGAAGTAAAGGAAATCAAATAGCAATGAACGATCCCGACCTCAACCAAGCTGGAAAAACAAGAGGAGCACGTAGCAGGTGAAGAGTGATACACTCAAATTACACCTTAAAATAGTGTAAAGCGATCGATGTCAAATATAGTAACCCAACGAGGTTGGGGTCGAATCCCACAGGGAATAGGCGTGAAAATTTTACTTGAGTAGTGTGAATCTTAACTTAACTCGTATTTATATTAGAGTAACAAAAGTATTGTAATGGATTGTGTGATTATTCAGTGAACTAGTAGCAAAGATGATTGTATAAGATTGTGATTAATTTGGTAAACTAAACCAAGGTTGTGTTTCCTTCAATAAAATGTAATGCTATCGGTGTTAATATGACATATTTCTAATGGAAGGTCCTTTAGATATGCAAATGATGCCTAAATGACTACCCAATATTTTTCAATAGTTGGGTAGTATTTCCTCTTTATGATTTTTTCCAAATATAAAAGAGTTGCAATTAAGAGTAATCAATTTATGGCAAATAAAACCCACTTATTCCTAAGCGATTTTATTAAACAAGGTTTAAAGCCTTGAGTCTTTGATATTTACTTCTACCAAACCCTAACTCACTTTTCCAAGTAAAGAAAGAATTTAATGGCACTTGTTAATGTTTGCAACCACCAACAATAAATGAAGAATGAGAAATAAATATATATCAATCAACCATTATATATATATTCAATATTAAACACCCATTAACATAACACCCATTTATGGTCCACAACCTTAGTATTTAAAGCTAGCTACACATGCTAAAATACAAAAAGATGAGAATATTAAACGCCATAAATCTTACAAAGTGCAAGATTCTTCACTCTTAAAGCTTCCAAAAGATGGGAATATTCAAAGCTTGGAATGTAGCTCTTTTCTCGGACAAGAAGCCCCCACAAAACCCCAATAAATCTATTTATAGTGGGCTAAAACTCGGGACCAATTTCAGACAAAAATTCCCCTCCAGGTCAATTATGCGACCGCATATCTGTCGCATAACAGACATGCGGTTCGCATTCTCTTCAAGTCCACCGCATCTTCGAAACCCTAGGTTCCAGGTAGTCATCGCATTCTGGTTATGCGGTCCGCATTGTTGATATGCGACCGCATAGTGTCATCGCATTTCTGATCTCAGCAACTTCTACAGGAGGTTTGCGATCCATTATGCGGCCCGCAAACCTGTTATGCGGTTGCATAATGGACCGCACTTCTTTTTCTTGAATTTGGCCAAACAAACTGTTGGACTTTGCGGTTCCCCTGAGCATTATGCGGTCCGCATGTTGGGTTTGCGGTCCGCATATTCATTCTACGTTCGCATTTTTCCTTTTTCTTTCCCTTTTGCGGCTTTTTGATTTCATTTCCATGTCTTTGGGCCCTCAAGCCTCATGTAATGCAAATCATCAAAATTACGTAAGTATAAAAGACAATTGCATTTAAAACGAGCTAAAATCTAAGGAGTAGATGAAGAAGACAATGCCAAGATCTGCTCATCAGGAAAGGCATCATTGATATCAAGATTTTCCTTTGGTCGTCCGTCTTCTTCAAGCCTAGAGAGATGATCCGCCACTTGGTTTTCTGTGCCCTTGCGGTCCTGGACCTCAAAGTCAATTCTTTCAATAAGAGGACCCACCGGATTAACCTTGGTTTGGCATCTTTCTTCTCCATGAGATAGCGAAGAGCGACATGATCAGTGTAGACCATCACCTTAGACCCCAACAAATAAGCTCGGAATTTTTCAAAGGCATATACAATGGCAAGAAGCTCTTGCTCTGTCATAGTATCGTTCACTTGCGCACCATTGAGTGTCTTGCTTGCATAATATATAGGATGGAGAACCTTGTTATGCCATTGACCCAGAACTGCTCCAATAGCTACACCAATGGCGTCACACATGAGCTCAAATGGAAGAGACCAATCCGGTGTGACAATAATGGGTGTCGTGGTGAGCTTCTCTTTTAGTTCCTCAAATGCCTTAAGACACTTTTCATCAAACACAAACTTGGCGTCTTTTTCAAGGAGCTTGTACATAGGATTTGCATTTTGGAGAAGTCCTTGATAAAGCGCCGATAGAATCCGGCATGTCCTAAAAAGCTCCGGACACCTTTTACCGAGGTTGGTGGAGGAAGTTTGGAGATGATTTCAATTTTTTCTCGATCAACCTCTATGCCATGTTTTGAAATTTTGTGCCCCAAGACAATGCCTTCATCCACCATGAAGTGGCATTTCTCCCAGTTTAGCACAAGATTGGTCTCCTCACATCTCTTGAGCACTTGTCTAAGATTGTCAAGACAATGCTCAAAAGAGTCACCTACCACAGAAAAGTCGTCCATGAAAACCTCTAGGAAATCCTCCACCATGTCTGAGAAGATGGACATCATGCATCTTTGGAAGGTAGCCGGAGCGTTTCACAAACCAAACGACATCCGGCTAAAGGCAAAAGTTCCATATGGGCAAGTGAATGTTGTCTTCTCTTGGCCCTCCAATGCTATATTGATTTGGTTGTAACCGGAATACCCATCAAGGAAGCAATAGAATGACCTTCCCGCTAGCCGATCAAGCATTTGATCAATAAAAGGCATAGGGAAATGGTCTTTGAACGTGGCACTGTTGAGCTTCCGATAGTCCACGCATACTCTCCACCCGGTGACCGTCCGTGTTGGGATAAGCTCATTCTTTTCATTGTGAATTACTGTCATGCCTCCCTTCTTTGGTACACATTGCACCAGACTCACCTATGAACTATCCGCAATGGGGTAGACAACCCCGGCATCCAACCACTTGATTATCTCTTTCTTGACCACCTATTGCATTGATGGATTCAATCTCCTTTGGTGTTCAACACTCGGCTTGCTTCCTTCCTCCAATTGGATTTTATGCTCACAAATTCCGGCGGGAATCTCTCGGATGTCCGCTATTTTCCATCCAATTGCTTTTCGGTGTTCCCGCAAGACATTCAACAATTTACCTACCTGCACATCATCCAACAAAGAGGAAATGATTATGGGTAAAGTATCATTAGAGCCAAGAAATTATACCTCAAATGTGATGGAAGTGGCTTGAGCTCAAGTTGTGGTGGCTCAATGATGGAAGGCTTTGCGGGAGGAGTGGCTCTATTCTCTAAGTCAAGGGAGAGCTTATTTGGTGCATAAGTGTAGGACCCACGTCCTTCCAATGCATTCACGGCTTCAACATACCCCTCCATGTCTTCTCCATCAAAATTTACCAAAATTGCCGCCAAGGCCTCACCGAGGCACTCTTCCTCCATCTTCATGTCACTAGCATCGTTGACCTCATCAACAACATCTATGACCGAGATCCCTTTATATGCATTCGGCAACTTCAAACCCTTATTAGCTTGGAAAGTGACTTCCTCATCATTCAATCGGAACTTGATTTCATTTCATTCCGAGTCCATCAAAGCTCTTCCCGTAGAAAGGAATGGTCTTCCCAAAATGATAGGATTTTCCTTGTCAACCACACAATCAAGGATAACAAAGTCGGCCGGGAGAAGGAACTTCCCCACTTTCACTAAGACATCATCAACAATACCCACGGGTTTCTTGATTGAACAGTCGGCCATTTGCAGTCTCATACTCGTAGGTCTTGGCAAACTCAATCCCGCTTGCTTATAAATAGAAAGAGGCATCAAATTTATGCTAGCCCCATTATCACAAAGTGCTCTTGCAAAATCTCTCAACCCGATAGTACATGGGATGGTAAATGCTCCCGGGTCTTCCTTCTTCTCAACGGTTGTCGTAGCAATAATAGAACTAACCCGGTGAGTCATACTCACCACTTCATTCTTGGTAGATCTCTTCTTGGTCATCAAGTCCTTTAAGTATTTAGAAAATCCCGGCATCTCTTGGAAAGCCTCCAAGAAAGGAATGTTTACCGACAATTGCTTCAAAATATCATAGAACTTCTCAAACTTGCTATCATCTACCCTTCTTGCAAGAATTTGAGGGAATGGAGGAGTAGGTAGAGGAATCGGTGGAGGAGCTTTTGGGGTCTCCTTCACCTTTTCCTTAACCTCTCCATGCTTTGCTTTTTGGATTTTCATCTCTTGGGAGGACTTCTCACTTTCAACAACAATCGGCACTTCAACTTGTGCCTCAACTTCTTGCTCAAGATCATCTACCTCAACTACTTGTTCACTTTCATCTTGAAGGACTTTCCCGCTTCTAGCAGTAATAGCCATGCAATGAAAAGATGGACCACTTACATTCCCCTTTGGGTTGACAATTGTATCACTTGGAAGAGTACCTTTAAGCTTTGGATTGTGTTCTCTTGACAAGTCTCGCATTTGCATCTCAAGCTTTTGTATAGAGGCAGTATGTGACCCCACGACTTCAGACATGTTCTTCATTGTAGCATCACCTCTCTCTTGATTTTTCAAAATCTTTTCAAGCATTCCTTCCAACTTGGATTTATTTGAAGGACCCTCCTTGTAATATTGCCCCTTTGGTGGAACATATGTGTTGGAACTCCGGTTAGCATAATTGCTATTGTTGTTGTTCAGATTACCTTGACTCGACCCACCTTGATCATTGCGCCAATTTTGTTGGCCTTGCCCTTGCGGGTTTGGCCTCCATTGATTTTGTTGGCGATACCCACCTTAAGAATTGTGAATATAGTTGGCTTCTTCGAACTCTTGATTTCCCGTTGGTTGCATTTCTTCCACAACATTTACCTTCTTTGTCTGACTTTCCGTGAACATCTTTGTCAACACATCAATGTTTGTGGCAAGACCGACAATCAATTGGTCTCTCTCTTGGTTTTCTTTGATCATGTTGGTTAGGGAGGGAGTACCATAGGAAATTCCACCACTAGCATCCTTAGAGTGCCATGCTTGATTGTGTTTGGAAATTTTGTCTAGAATATGTGTGATCCTAGGAAATGATTTGTCCATGAAAGATCCGTCTGCTGCGTTTTTGGCTATAGACTGGGACAATGGGTCTAAATCCATATAGAATTTCTCTATCAAAATAGTATCGGGAAAACCATGATTCGGTGACCTCACCAAGTACAACTTGAATCGATCCCACGCTTCATGCAAATGTTCTCCTGGTAGTTGTTTGAAGAAGAAGATTTTATCTCTAAGCTCAGACTTCTTGCTTTGTGGGAACCACTTGGACAAGAAAGCACGAACAAGTTCGGGCCAAGAAGTGATAGATTGAGGAGGTAGATTTTGAATCCACTTTCTTGCCTCTCCGGTCAATGAGTATTTGAACACCCGCAATCTCAAGGCATCATCTGTCACATTGTTCTGTTTATGCATGGTGCACACACCCAAGAAATTCCTAAGGTGTTGCGTTGGATCATCATCTGTAGAGTTCCTGAACAATCCTTCTGCCTTAAGCATTAGGATTAACCCGTGCTCTACTTTGAATGTGGCAGCTTCAACCCGTGGAGGGAGAATAGCGTTGGTGTCATCAATATATTCCTCAATGTCCGCAAAGGGATTTTCCTCTTCATCATACTCAACATCGGCCATTTTAACCTAACACACCAAGCAAAGCAAGCAAAGTGGATGGAATAGAAAAAGATGTAAAGTAAAGTGCACACTATTTAGTAATTTCAAAATCGTATTCCCCGGCAACGACGCCAAAATTTGATACGCTCAAATTACACCTTAAAATAGTGTAAAACGATCGATGTCAAATATAGTAATCCAACGAGGTTGGGGTCGAATCCCACATGGAATAGGCGTGAAAAGTTTACTTGAGTAGTGTGAATCTTAACTTAACTCGTATTTCTATTCTGTTAGAGTAACAAAAGTATTATAATTGATTGTGTGATAATTTAGTGAACTAGTGGCAAAGATGATTGTATAAGATTGTGATTAATTTGGTAAACTAAACCAAGGTTGTGTCCCCTTCAATGAAATGTTATGATATCGGTGTTAATATGATATATTTCTAATGGAATGTCTTTTAGATATGCAAATGATGCCTAAATGACTACCCAATATTTTCTAATAGTTGGGTAGTATTTCCTCTTTATGATTTTTCCAAATATAAAAGAGTTGCAATTAAGAGTAATCAATTTATGCCAAATAAAATCTACTTATTCTTAAGCGATTCTATTTAACAAGGTTTAAAGCCTTGAGTCTTTGATATTTACTTCTACCAAACCCTAACTCACTTTTCCAAGTAAAGAAAGAATTTAATGGCACTTGTTAATCTTTGCAACCACCAACAATAAATGAAGAATGAGAAATAAATATATATCAACCAACTATTATATATATATTCAATGTTAAACACCCATTAACATAACACCCATTTAGGGTCCACAACCTTAGTATCTAAAGCTAACTACACATGCTAAAATACAAAAAGATGAGAATATTAAATGCCATAAAGATTAAAAAGTGCAAGATTCTTCACTCTTAAAGCTTCCAAAATATGGGAATATTCAAAGCTTGGAATGTAGCTCTTTTCTCAGAAAAGATGCCCCCACAAAACCCCAATAAATCTATTTATAGTGGGCCAAAACTCGGGACCAATTTCGGACAAAAATGCCCCTCCAGGGCAATTATGCGACCGCATATCTGTCGCATAACAGACATGCGGTCCGCATTCTCTTCAAGTCCACCGCATCTTCGAAACCCTAGGTTCCAGGTAGTCGTCGCATTCTGGTTATGCAGTCTGCATTGTTGATATGCGACGGCATAGTGTCATCGCATTTATGATATCAAGAACTTCTACAGGAGGTTTGCGATCCGTTATGCGGCCCGCAAACCTGTTATGCGGTCGCATAATGGACCGCACTTCTTTTGCTTGAATTTGACCAAACAAACTGTTGGACTTTGCGGTTCCCCCGAGCATTATGCGGTCCGCATGTTGGGTTTGCGGTCCGCATATTCAGTCTGCGGTCGCATTTTGCATTTTTCTTTCCCTTTTGCGGCTTTTTGATTTCATTTCCATGTTTTTGGGTCCTCAATCCTCATGCACTACAAAACATCAAAATTACATAAGTATAAAAGACAATTTCATTTAAAACGAGCTAAAATCTAAGCAATTGGTATTAAATGTGCCGAAATTCTCCGGCACATCAAAGAGGATGATTACGGCGTCCCAAGATCTTTCATAGCACCCAATGACATTGATGCCACTAAATCAAAAAATTGAGGAATTGGAGCAGGTTACATTGACCGAGTATCTACCGGATCGAAAGGTGTACATGGGCACAAGACTAACTCCCGAGCTTAGGAAAAAGCTTATTGATTTTCTTAAAGCTAATGCCGATTGTTTTGACGGTTCCCATTTTGATATGATAGGGATCCCACCGGAGGTAATAACTCACAAATTGAGCCTGGACCCAAAGTTTCATCCGGTCAAACAAAAGAGAAGGTCGCAGTCTGAGATCAAACACGCATTCATCAAAGACGAGGTATCTAAACTTTTGAAAATAGGTTCCATGTGGGAAGTTAAGTACCCGGATTGGCTAGCTAACGTAGTAGTCGTACCTAAAAAAAGGAAACAAACTTAGAATTAGTGTAGATTATAAGGATCTAAACAAGACGTGTCTGAAAGATTCATTTCCTTTGCCTAACAGCGATCGAATGATCGACGCGACAGCCGGACACGAGATACTAAGTTTTCTCGATGCTTATTCCGGGTACACCAAATTCAAATGGACCCGGGCGATCAAGAAAAGATTTATTTCATAACCAAATTTGGCACCTACTGTTATAATGTGATGCCGTTTGGGCTAAAGTACGCCACTGCAACGTACTAACGCCTAGTTAATCAGATGTTCAGAACAAACAGAGAAATCAATGGAGGTCTATATTGATGATATGCTGGTTATGTTGCGAGTAGAGGACCATTTGAAACATTTTCAGGAGACCTTCGACGTATTGAGGAAATACAACATAAAGCTAAACCCGTAGAAGTGTGCCTTCGGGGTCAACTCGAGTAAGTTCCTCAAGTTCATGTTATCTAACCGGGGAATAACGATCAACCCGGATAAAAAAATCTATAGAAGATTATCGTAGTTAACAAAATTAAGGCAGTGCAAAGACTGACTGGGCGCATAGCCACGTTGGGCTGGTTTATTTTTAGATCGTAAGATAAGAGCCACCGATTTTTTTCAATATTGAAAAAGAAGAATGAATTCTCTTGGACCCCGGAGTGCCAGTGAGCCTTAGAAGAACTCAAGCGATACCTATCGAGCCCTCTTTTGCTGGACACTTCGAAGGCGAACAAACAACTATACCTCTACTTGGCGGTTACCGAGGTGACGATAAGTGGTGTCCTGCTCCGGGAAGAAGAAGGTATGCAATTTCCTATTTATTATATTAGTAGGGCCCTAGGCGAGCCGAAACAAGGTATCCACACTTAGAAAAATTAGCGCTCGCCTTATTAAGCGCTTCAAGAAAATTAAAACCGTACTTTCAATGCCACCCTAAATGTGTCATGATTTCGTACCCGCTGATGAATGTCATGAGTAAGCCTGAGCCCTGGGGCTGGTTGGCTAAATGGGCTGTAGAAATTAGCGGGTACGATATCGAGTACAAACCCCAAAACACCATAAAATCTCATATTTGGCGGACTTTATGACCGACTTTAAGCCGACCGTGATCCCCGAGGTTGAGAAGGAATTATTTCTCACTTTGGGGATTAGCTCGGTGGTCTAGACCCTATACACAAACAATTTCCAATGCGAACGGGTCTGCGAGAGGCATCGTATTAAAACCAGCTACATGTAACGTAATAAGACAGTCTATTAGAATTGTAAAATTGACTAACAAGGAAGCCGAATATAAGGCTATGATTGCAGGTCTAGAACTGGCTAAGAGCCTGGGGGCCGAAGTGATCGAGACCAAATGTGACTCTCTCCTTGTCGTGAACCAAGTTAGCGGATGTTTGAAGTAAAAGAGGAACAGACGCGGAGATACTTGGTAAGTTGCAGGTGACCTTACACCAATTCAAGGAATGGACTCTACAACACGTACCTCGAGATCAAAATATCGAGGCCGATGCACTGGCCAATTTGGGGTCGTACTCCGAAGCAGTGGTACAATAGATGAACTCGATGGTAGAAGAAGGTTACGCCGAGGTGAACTCGACAAGATTGACTTGGGACTGGAGAAACAAATCCATAGACTACCTGGAGAAAGGAAAACTGTTATCGGGTCCCAAAGAGTCAAGAGCCCTATGTACTAAAGCTACCAGGTTCAGCTTGGTCGAGGGAAACTTGTTTAGAAGATTTTTTTTTGGGTCACTACCTAGGTGCTTGGGTCCGGGGGAAACCGACTATGCCATGAGAGAACTACACGAGGGCACTTGTCGAAACCACCAGGGAGAAGAATCCTTGGGTTCGGAGATTGACCAGAGCCAGATATTACTGGAACAAGATGAAGAAGGATGCGAAAGACTTTGTACGAAAAATGTAACGAGTTCCAAAGACTCGCCCCAATGATTTATCAACCAGGGGAAATGGTTCACCCGATCCTATCATCATGGCCGTTTATGAAATGGGGGATTGACATCGTCGATCCTTGCCATGGGAGCCCGGTAAAGCCTAATATATACTAATCATGACCGATTATTTCTCCAAGTAGGTCAAAGCTTAGGCGTTCGAGAAGGGTTGAGGAGAAAGAGGTCATCGACTTCATCTGGGATCATATAATATGCCGATTTGGGATACCGGCTGAGATCGCTCACGACAACAGGAAGCAGTACGTTGGCAACGAGGTAAGTAAGTTTCTTGAAGACCACATAATTAAAAATATATTGTCAACACCTTACCACCCTAGTGGAAGTGGACAAGAAGAGTCAACAAACAAAACTATACTCCTAAACGTGAAGGAGAGATTGATCGATTCGAAGGGAAAGTGGAAAGAGATCTTGCAAGAAGTCTTGTGGGCATATCAAATGACTTCGAAGTCAAAATGCAACCCCGTTCTCTTTAGTCTATGGCACGGAAGCTCTAGTCCTGGTCGAGGTGGGGAACCAAGCCTAAGGCTCCAGTATGCTACCGAGATATCAAAGGGCAAGGCCATGGCCACGAGTTTTGACTTATCGGACAAAAGGAGAGAAGCCGACTTGGTCCGGTTAGTTGCCCAAGAGCATCGAATATGGAGGTACTACAACCGAAGGGATAATATTTGACATTTTCAAGTTGGGGACTAGGTATTAAGGAAAGTTACGCTACACACCAAGAAGCCAAGCGACTGGAAACTAGGCCCGAACTGGGGAGGTCCGTATAGAGTTGCCAGAATTACATGGAAAGGTTCATATAAGCTCGAGTCAGGGAACACTGTACAACTACCATACAACTGGAATGTAGCACACTTAAAGTGGTACTACTGCTAAGGTAAGAACACAATTTCCTTAGAAATTTGTTAAGCTTTGTAATAACTTATGCATGTTTTCGGTCAAGGATAAAATGACAATTAGATCTGAAAATACGTGTTGCGCTCTTTTTCCCTTGGACCGGTTTTTCCCAAAGTGGGTTTTACGGCAAGGTTTTTAATGAGGCAACAGTAATATAGACTACCTTAGTTTTGAAGACCGGCTCGAGTCGGAACTACTAACCTCCCGTACTGGACCGATAGTATTCGAGCCCTCACGAACTTAGTCTCAAATACTGGGGGAGCCATTACAACCTAAGTTAGGATCCCTAGAAGGTGTTCTTATTTGATATTAAAAACCAAGGCTCGAGTATTAGAATTCGTTGTAAGGGTCAAACGCCCAAAAATCATACTCGTGTACTCTTGCCATGGCAGAAAGTTGATGCGCCTCCGATTATGTACCCGAACATGAAAGGCTACGGCCAACTCAAAACAGCTCGGAGACGTCCAAGTTCGTACTCAGAAAGTAAGGTCCTTACACATGATTAAAACCTATTAAAAAGTTCACCATTGGCAAAACACCATCGTGTACGATTTAAACATTTTAGTATCTTAAAGTCTTCATTTTTATCGGGTATTTTGAAGCCTAAGAAACTCAGAGTTTCTATTAAAACCAGGCCTCATTCGGGCTTCGGAGGAACGAGCACTCTAGATTATGTCCAACTTTATGTTAAGGCATTAATGACATTCCTCAAATAAAGAAGATATATATATATAGTCTTCAATCTGTGAGGAAGTAGCCCATTCTTCATCTACGCAAAGATGAATTACTGCTTATTCGACCGGTCCTACCCCGACTTATTAGGATAGGACCTTATCTTATCCCGGATGACTTGAGCTTGTCTTGGATCTCTTCTTTGACAAATAGGACTTTGCTTAGATGGTTTGGCACGCTTAGCTTTCGATCGAGAAAGACGGGAATTTGTGAAAGCGGGCTTATTGTCCCATGTCTTACCTATAAAAAAAGGCAGGAACTTATTAGCACTGATGACTTGCTTGCACACCTTCTCCGAGATATGGAAAGGGGGTTCAGATACAGGCTGGCATTAAAGGAAGCGCTTTTAGCACACACCTAAACAAGCGTGTACTTGGGAGCCCCGAGACTTCCTTATAGATACAAACTTTTCGTACTGCCAAGGAAGGAATTTCCTTATTTTCCCTTCCAAGACATCCCTTCTAACTTCCCTATTTCCAAAGGAAGAAATAAAGGCCGAAAGATCTCTTTCGAGAGCCTCTTTTGTTGGGGTCGGCGGCCCCAATCGCAAGGCTAGATCCAGATCCCCCATAGCCTGCTTGCCGAGTTTTGCTTCTGATCTCTCTCTGAGTCTCTAGTTCGTTACCTTCTACTATCGATCTTCTCCCTCTGCTGCTACTGGAGCTACTGGATATCGACCTAAGAGATACTAGACCAGGTGCGAGAGGAAGGGATGCTGCTATTGATGGACCGGTGCTACCTCTGGATCTAAGAATGGATGGCGGAGCATCAGGATTTCCTTGATCCATTCTCAAGATCTCAGGCCCCCCTACCAACTCGCTCCCGGGGACATTAGGCACTACCTCATTTGGACTGGAAATAATATAACTGTCCATAAAACAAATCATTGCTATGTTTTTTATCTCGTTGAATAAAATGCAAACGAAATGACTTACTAGCCACAGTATATCCCCGACACAACCTACATTCACAAACGATAATTGTTTAGAAATTGAAAACAAAATTGAGTATGTATATATATATTCCAAAAATATTTACAAACTTCACCAGATCCCGATTCACTACCGGAACCCTCGGGATCGTATATCTTTTTAGCCTCGGCCTTGAGCCTCTTGGCCTCTAATATTTTCCAATTTCACACTTCAATCCGATGTTATGAAAATGGTCGATGCAATAATAGTACCAAACAAGAGTCGGAGTCGAATTCAGCAAGGAGCTATATGTTTTGGGAGTTAGTAGTATATATCGTAGCGTGTGAGTTTTAATATCTAAATTTGCAGTTCCACAAAATAGGGTTGTTTTAAAGTCTAATTTAAACTACGATCACAAGTTAAGAAATAAAACTAGAAGATTGTTTTTGTTGTTTTTCAAATGTTATTAAAAAAAACAGGGCTATGATCTTCACCTAGGTGTTTGCCTAATGGGATATAAACTTTAAAGCTTATTTTATTGGTCGATATATTATAGCTATCAACACTCAATTACCCACTCAATACCTCTCGGTCAGAGAGTGATTTTTTTAAGTCCAAATGGGTATTGAACAAAACAGTTGATAAAAGCTCAAGTCGGTTTGTTACTATCTCTAGGTTCAACCCTTTAATTGGGATTTTATTGGGATATACTATTAACCATGCGGTTTAGACATAGTATTTTGTTTTATTCCTTATGGAACAATTATATATTTAATTGATTCAATTCAATAAAGTACTATTTTAAATAGATCATTTGTTACATGTGTGTCCTTTTAGTTATGTAGTAGACAATTTAGTGTATGGAGTCTTAGCTAACGCACAGAAGATTAAATTGTTGGTTCTCATAATTAATAAATTTTGTTCACAATCAAAGATATTATTGGACAAAATATCTTGATGATTGTAGCACAAGATGACGTCCCCTCCAGGGCCCGACCACCTAAGGTATTGTTCCACCTAGGCCCAGCGTTCACCCCTCTGCAGCTGCAGCCACTTGGGACCTGGAACCTAAGGCTTTTTGCTCCCCTGAAGGGCACGCCTCTCACTAATTGAGCTTGTTAGTCAAGTTTTCCTAGACTATGTCTCTCCTTTTCAATTAGAAACCAAGTCAAATAGGCATGAATTAATGTTTGCAACCATTAATTCTACAAATAAAAGGAAGGCTAAATAAAAAATTCCCCCACCATAAACAAGCATTAAATTGAACATTCATTAGGTTTATACACTAGGTTTGGGTCACAACCCTAGTGAACATCTAGCTACTCATGCTTGAAATGAAAGTAATAGAATAAGCAATAATAATTAAACCCATATTGCTAACTAAAATGATAAAATCTATATTTAAATAGCTCAAAGTATGAAAAACTACTAAAAGGAGTAAAAGGAAACGACTACGGTAGCAGGTGATGTCAAACGTTGACCTAAAACTGTGAAACTCGTCTATCTATACAAGGCTGAAAATTTCTGACAAATATGCCTTTTGGGAGGTTCTGCGGCAACACAATTCCATGTTTGGTCCCCACTTTTCTTTAGCTTGATAGGATTGGAAGCTTCCGGCCGCATAATTCTGGTCTACGACCGCAATACACTCTTTCTGGAGTTCGCACTTTTACATGTGTGGCCATACCTTGCTCTTCAGCGGTCCGCACTTTTACATCTGCGACCGCATAGCTCTTCTTCTGCGGCCGCACAATTCTTGTGCGGTCCACACATCTAGGGGACTTGGAATGCACATTCTTTGAACTTTTCTCTTGGCTCAGCTTTGGCGGCCGCACAATTCATGTGCGGACCGCACTTTGCACCAAACTCTAATGGATTTTCTTTTATAACCTGCGGCCCCAGATGATATTTTGTGGTCAGCACTTCTGAGCTTCTGTGCCTTTTATGTCCTTGAGTTCAGATTACTCTTTTTTGAGTTGGATTTCATTTCGGGAGTTCATCTTCCAATATTCTTGCAATTAAGCACATTTTATGGGATTTTGGTAACACAATTAAATGCTTTTGGACTACTACGAAAGCTAAAAAAGTGCTAATAAGTAGTCAAAATCCCCACTTATTAGCCTCTTCAATCTCGACTGATAGATTGCAACCCCGAGCGTGAATCTCCTCGAAGGTCTCCCTTCAAGATAGCCACTTTATATACTCGGTCTTTATTATTAAGCGGGCCTCGACTATTTCCATGCCATTTTTGTATTGGGCTAGCATCTCCTGGACCTCGAAGGAATCGCGGGGAGCTACCTCTAACTTGGACTTCAAAGCCGCATACTCCCGGCCGAGGTTGTTCCGTCTCGAAACAGCCGAACCCAGTTGTGCTTGGAGCTCATCATTTAGCCGAGACTACTTGTCGGCCTTACCTTCATATCCCTAAGCTGGTCCTTGACTGATTCCAACTCCTCTTTGGTAGCCTTCTTTTCTGAGGCCATAAGGTCCATCCTACTCCTCAATGTCTCGGTCGAAGCTTTGAGCTCGTTCATCTCGGCCTATAGCTGGTTGATCAGGTCTATCTTCGCTTGGACCTGTGAGGTGGCGACGTTAGCTACTACGCTTAACCTCACAGTTTTAATCGCAAATGTATTTACCTTCTCGACCAGTACGGCAAGTTCCCGTTTCACTAATGAGTCCTCCCTTTGACCTTTTTCCATCTCAGCTTGAAGAATGAGGAGGTCCTTGAGAGCCTCGCATTTTTGCTCGCTGAGAGTCTTGTACATGTCCTTCTTTCGGACCTTCTCCTTGAGCTCGAACTTAAGCTAGTAGAATTCAATCCGAGTCCGATGAAAGCTTTCATGATGGAGCGCCAAGGACTGAAAAAGAAATTGATCATGAAGATACACTAAGGTTAAATGAGCTACGTGAAGGACACCAAGAATGAGAAACATACCCGGTTTAGTGCCTGTTGTGCCTTGTTGAAGTGGCTCGGTGCACTTACCTCATTCATCTTCGCCTGATCTTCTTCGGTCACTACGCGACAAAGATAGTTGGCCACACCAATAGGTCCGAAAAACACCAAGGTATCCGTCGGGATCGTAAACACGACCGTTCTTTTGTGGCCAGGATCCACACTCGGAGCAGGGAACTACTACTTCACCAACTTTATGCTCAAGCTTGGCCCGCCTGACTCCGATGACGCATCTTTTTTCGGGATATCCAGGTGATCGAACCCGGAGTAGTCCTACAATGCATCGATATCTATGCCTTCAAAGAACAGGTTGAGCGCCTCGTTTTCAGCCCATGAAGTCTCATTTGGTTTCTTTGACAGCCTGAGCCTCGTCAAATTGAGACTCTGTGTGAGACGACGTCTCCGTGATGTCAATGACACTGGCGGCTTCTCTCAGAGAAGAAGTAACCTCTCGGGAGACTGTGGCCACTGACCTTCCTTTGGGCTCCCCAGCCAGAGAAGGTTTGACCTCCCAGTCACTTCCCAACGATGTTGCCCGCTCTCTTTATCAACAGCCGGCCCATGGGGGACGAATTCCAAAGCGTCATCCTTAGGGTAGTCCCTTAGTTGGTGAAGGGAGTCGGGGTATGATACCCTATCCTGGGTGCTCTTCTTGTTACTCTTTTGGACCCGTACCGCTACCCTTTTTTTTGGCCCAGGCGTCCGCGTTCGGGGAACCCGAACACTTCCTCTTTCTCCTTTTTTTTTCTCCTCCTTCTTCCCATCGATCTTAGGTTGTTCTGAAGAGGAGGGTTTGTCAAGTGAGGACGAATCCTCGTCCTCGTCCACTGTCCGGAGCTCAGTGGTCTTGGGCAAACCTATGAATGGAAAAGAGGGACTTAGCAAAAATGCCAGTCGAATATAAAGGGAAATTTTATCGCAGAGAGAGCACTCAGCAAGGGAACGGGCCTGTCACTTGCCCTTAGAGAGTGTGCACCATTCGTGCTCAAAGTACGACAACTATTTGCAAATCCCCTCGACCCAATCTTTGAAGCGGGGGACTACGTTGGGGACTCGGGAAACTGCTGCACAATGGTAGAACCGGGCAATAAGAAACAAGAACTAAAGTCCAAAAGAAATTCTAAATACTCAAAAAGTAGAGGAACTTACAGGCTAGGTTCTACTCTTCAGGGAACGCCAAGAACTCGGGAGGAATGAGATCCTTGGTCTTCACACAAACGGATCTCCCCTACCAGCCTCGATCGCTATCTTTGTCAATTCTCAAGAAGTGAGTTTTCTTTGCTCGGCGAACGATATTGATTAATCCCATTCGGAAGATTCGGGGATTGTAGAGATGGAGCATATGGTCGATGGTAAATCAGGGTGTCTCAATGTTATTGACAAAAGTGGCAGAGGAAGATCACGATCCTCCAAAAGGACGGGTGGATCTACCCGAGACAGACATTTTACCTTTTGAAAAAGTCGAGGATTATGATATTCACCAGGCCAAGTGTGAAGGGGTATGTGTAAACACTTAGATACCCCTCCACGTGTGTTGTGACGTCCTCATCAGGACAAGGGACGATCACTTCTTTTCCCTTCCACTTGCAGTCCTCCCGAACCATTGGGAGTGTATCCTCAGTAATGGAGCATATGTACCTCCACACCTCCACCCCTCGATGCCCTTGCCTGGAAGCCTTTTCGACCTTGAAGTTATTTTCTATGGAGAAGCCTCCGGAAATGAAATTCTTTGGAAGAGGCTCCGGGGCCACCTCCTGTATGGCCACCTCATCATTCGTGGCCGGGTTAGAAATTGAAGGGACGGTCTGTTGGGGCACGTATTTTGAAGTCTTTTCCATAGAGTTCTGCAAATATGAATGTATGAAAGCAAGTATGAAGATAGGAGGATCAAGGTATGGGGATATGAAGAACAATATATGAAGATTTGAAGTGGTTAAAAGCAAGTAAAAAAGTGAAAAAAGGATCGAAGCTTTTATAGAGAAGAATTAATTAATGCGTGATGTTTCGCATTCGAGGGTGGTCAACCGATGACTGACACGTGTTCGAAGTCAGAACGACGCGACTGATGGAATATTTCACTAACTCCTTGACCCAATTGTAGTGTATAGAAAATGGAACCAAGGTCAATTAATCACTTCTCGTCGCTTCGATAAATCTGCTCTCCGAAAAGTGAGGAGACTATCTGTGTATGGGTAAAATCGGGGATCATGTTACCTCTGATTCCCTAATACAAGAATGAGAGGGAATCATGATATGGAACAACCTCGAGCGAAGCTGAAGGGTACTTCGTCTCGAAGCTTGGGGAGGGGATCGGGAACGACTAAACATCGGATCAGAAGAGGTTTAGTGAGATGGCGTCCAAGAAGCATGTGCCCGAACATGCCATTGACAGGGCAGCTCTCCATACTGAATGCCCGAACATGTACCATGAATTGATGAGGCGCCGACTCGAAATATTTTTTGAGGAGCTGGAGGATGGCTTTATGATGCTGGTTCGAGAATTTTATGCTAATTGCATGGAGAATGAGAATTGGGTTGTCACGGTGCGCCAAACCAGGGTGAATGCTTCACTTGAGGCCATCAGACGAGTGTACAGGTTTCCAGCCTTCGACGGGGTTGAAGAGTTTTGCCATACGTACCAATAAAAGCCTGTCACTTGGAACCTCTTCATCCAAACCATCTGTGTGCCAAGCCAGAACTTAGTATGGGTTACACCTAGAATCACCCTGAACTCATCCTCTCTCACTTGGGAGGCAAAGTGTTGGTTGACCGTCATCAACAGTCGTCTGCTGCCATTAAGAAAACAATTGATGTCAATGGGCCTAGGCAGCAGCAATATGGTGTTTTGTGAATGGCCATGATTTCGATGTGGCCCGGCTTATCCAGGACGAAATGTTAATCCGCTCAACCGAGAAGAAGTATGGATTCTACTTTTCTTCTTTGGTCACCGGGCTGTGTAGAGCGGCAGGAGTTCCTAAGAACCCCAACATTGATGGGACGGTGCAAAAAAAGGCCGCGTTCAGGGCAAGCAAAGTAGTCATCGGGAAAGACCCGGTGGCACTTAAAGTTGCTCAACAGGACACCTCAGATGAGTTGAATGATGATGATGATGATGATGATGATGATGGTCAGGAGGGGGAAATGCATTACTCACCCCCACAGGTGCAGATTTCTGATGAGGCTAGCCCATCTCAGACCCGCCGAAGTACCCGCCTGACAGCTCTGGAGCAGGAAATGGATGGGCTGCGCACTTCAGTCACTGACTTGAGTACTAGAGTTGATGCTCCGGCTAATCAAAGTGAAAAGTCTGAGAAGAATATTATGGGTTGGATAAGGGCGCTAGGACGAGCTTGTCACCTCGATCCTGGCACTGTCTCCGATCAGGATTGAATACCAGGGAAGTCTTCTTACCTTACTCTGCTTTAATTTATTTGAAATGGGGACATGCCAATTTTATAAGTGTGGGGTGGGGGATGATTTGTATGTTGTTGTTGTTGTATATGTATATATTTGATTGTTATTTTAGTTTGTTAAGTTAACTTCGACTTGGCCCGACGATGGACACCACTCGACGGGTTTCTTGAGGGACTAAAGTCGAACAAAAAACAAAGACAAAAAGAGTTTGGTTTTGTAGTAGTGTATCAACTCCCTCTTGGTTTTTCTTTAAACCACGGTTCTTTTCCAAGGGTTTTTATTTGAACCGGGTGTAGTTAATTTTTCTTTTAGTTAGGAACTTATGGGCGAGGGAAAGAATGGAAATAGGATCCTTTAACTCCATGGTGCCTTGAATATAGATTACTTTAGTGTGACACTGAGGCTCATTAGTTGACTCTAGCGAGAAAACCTTAAAATGTATGTTCTTGATTCGGCTTAAGTATCCTGAGCGGAGTGGATGATGATCCAATCCGAATTGAGTCACGTGCAATGTGTGAGTGGGGCTTTGTGTATTCTGTGCTAACATTCAACACCTAGAACTTTCCCTGTGTGTTTGCAAAGCGAAATGATAGTCTTATTTGGTCTAGGAAATGATATAGGCATTTCTTTGTTGAACCTTATCTATACATGTTCCATCCACTTAATTGTATATACCATAGTTAACCCCTTTGATCTTGTAATCCTGTTTTCTTTGGCAACCACATTACAAGCCTTACCCAATTTTTGAATTGTCCATCTATTTGAACCTTATCACCTCTTATAAGCACTTGAATTGTGATGAAATATGTAAAACTAAAGTGTGGGGTGGTTGGTTGGGCTTTTGAGTGGAACTGAGAAAATACAGATAAAGGTGCATGGTGTGAAAATTAATACTAAAAGCCACCTGAACTGGAAAAAAAAAGAAAAAAAAAAGAGAAGAGTCGTATTGTTTAAAGAATAAGTCTTTGATGGTGGTGGCTTTTGAGATAAGTGTGCTTAAAGAAATAGGGGGTATGACACATTGATGTAAAGGTGTAATGGTGGTTTGACGTAAGTATGGGCTTAAATGTTGAAATAAATGTATTAAAGTGCTTAGGGAGGTGTAGTCACTACTATATCCAAATGTATCCTACCCGACCAGCAGCCTACATTACATCCAAATGAAGTCCTAATTGATCTTAGATTGAATAAGCTCGATTAGTAGAGTAGTACACTACGGGCAAGCATATGGTGCGTTTTCTGTGGCACAAGAACGTTATTTCTGAGGGTGAGCGAATTTTGTTTATTTGAAGTCATTAGTGTGTGTGAATTGCATTGATTATGACATAAGTCTCTTTTGTGGTGAGTAGGCACTTGACTCATGAAAGGGAGGTAAGTCTGGACCTCTGACTGAGAGTAAGTGAGCCGGTTAGGGACATTGCGCGGCTAGAGAGAGAGTCCACTCTTGAGGTGTGGATGTTACGCTAAGGTAGTCCACCATTGTGAATATTTTTGGTATAAGGAGTAGGGAAGTTTCCCAGTGAAGTTAGGCTTGTAGAGTGTGGTTTTGTTGCTCGAGGACGAGCAACGGTTTAAGTGCGGGGTGTTGATAGTAGCCTATATTATGCAATGTAGACGCTATTTATACTCTAAATTAACCATGCTTTATTGATGTTTTAAATGCTAAAAGATAACAAAATGCTCTAATTGAGATTTTTATGCTTTGCAGGAGCCACTCCGAGCTAGGAGGAAGATAAAGAGCGTTTTGAAGTCAACTATATACATACAAGGCCAATCAAGGATAGCCCGGATGAAAAACAACAAGAAAAGGCAAAGAAAACGGTGAAAGCCAGGTCCGCGAACCTGGGCGCGCTGAAATGCAAACAAAAATAGAAAGGGTGTAAATGACAGCGGTCGAGTCCGCAGTAGAGACCGCAACCGCGGCCAGGAGTTTAGCGTCCAAGAACTTCATGGGCAAAAGTGCAAATTCCTGGGCAATTAACCTAACCTTATAAAAACCCAAAAACTCGCCCAAAGTCAGTTTTAAGCTTGTTTTAGACTCAATTGGAGGCAAGAACAAGTGAGAGGAGATCAAGCCATCTTTAGAGTATTTCTTTCTTCTTCTTTTTTTACCATTAATTGTGAATCATGAACCATATTATTGCTTTGTCTTGTTTTAGTATGAGTAGCTAAACATTCAGTCTAGGGTTGATGAAACCAATTGTTGGATGAAGTTTTAACTCTATTTTGATATAATCGAACCGGTTTGTTCTATGATTGTTCAACTACGTTTTGTATTGTGATTAATTGAATGGGACCTTGATTAATCGTGTCTAATTTTCTTGTGTTGCTTGAAAAATAATACTTGGTTAGATTGTTGTTGAACAACACCACTTTTGGGTAATTGAAGAGATTAATTACTTGAATTTAAAAGTGGGTTTAGAAATAATGAAACTTTGGTGGGATAATTCTGAGTTGCATAAATTGTTAGCTAGAGTAGTTCGAAAGAATGCTTCTAGTAAATTATCGTAATTGATCGAGAGATAATTACGATAGCCCATAACTCATAATCCTCATAGAGTATTACGGCGAGATTATAGCTAAAGAGTTAAGAATTAATTCGGCAATTGGGAAAATCAATACCCTAGATATTTCTACCCTTGAATTCATCTTTATTCTTGATTATTGTTAGTGTTATTATCATTTTACTTTAGCTAAATAAATTCCACTGTTTACTGGTAAAAATCTTGCATCAGGAAATTGTCTGAGCTTGTTACTAGCATTACTACGAGTTGTCGTAAATAGGTTAGTTCCCTGTAAATTCGACTCCGGACTTAAACCGGATTATATTTGCAGCGACCGCTATATCCTTTTTATAAGACATATATAGTTAGGCGTGATCACCTCACCCAAATCATTTTACATGGTTCTGTTAATTTTTAGTGTAAGTAATATAATTAGCGGTAATGGATTTTCTTATAAAAGAATATTGAAGCGAGTGATTAACTTATTTAGAAGTTTAAGTTGTTAAAAAGTACATTTTTGATTACTTAATTACATTTCCTTGGCAATAAAAATAATGCCATTGGCAGTAAAATAAAAAGTGGTAAAAAAAATTATTCTCAAATATGATATCATTCCTTAATAAAACCAAAACGAAAAGATTAATGCCATAAAAAATGAAACAAAAATAGTACTTGGCAGTTGTTATACTTTTTCCTTCGTTATATCGTCCTCCTCTTCAGTGGCGGAGCCAGAATTTGAAGTTTATGGGTTATCAATATGAAAACTCATAGCTTATCTTAGTTACTCGGTTATCAATTACTCCCTCCGGTTCACAATAAGTGACCAATTTACTTTTTCATTTTGGTTCAAAATAAGTGTCCATTTATATAATCAAGAAAGAATTTAATTTGTTTTTACAAAATAACCCTTGTGTACATATACCTAAAAAGTTTTCTTACTTCTCACATTAAATAGTTAATTAGGGGTAGTTTAGTCATAATAGGTATTTTTGTATAGAATTTAGTATTTTCTTAATAGGCGTGCTAAAAGTAAAGTGATCACTTATTGTGAACCGGAAAAAAATAATTATTTATATATATTTAATGAATTTTATAATACAAATATAACAATTAAGGAAAAACAACTCAGTTCGGCCAAACCCACGCCTAATATGCTACTCTGCTTCAGATCGTCCTCTTGCTTACTTTTTGCTGCTGTCCTATTCAATAAAATTAATTCCAACTCTTAATTTCTATCGTGCTTATATCAACTCTTGCGTTTTCTTGTTGACTAACAAAATCATATATGCCAAATTAAAAAAAATCGTCAGCTTTAGTTATGGCAATATTTTAAACCAGCGAAAGCGAGAGAGACAAAATTTTAAGATTGACTTCGCTGCTACCATGATATTTGAAACAATAACGATGTATTTCCCTGAAGAATTCTATGGTCAGACTTACAAATAAAAAAAGCACAATAATGCTACTCCATTATGTGCTTAAACTACATGAAATGATTAAGAAATTAAGGTGCGCGTAACGAAAGAAAAGAATCGAAGGAAGCATATGCGCATTCCTGGTTTAAACTTTTTTGGCTGCAAATTTAACGTTCTTGGCAGTAAACCATGTACTATAAAAAATATGGGTTTATAACTTAGTACTGTTAGATAAATAACTTTATAAAATTCCTAGACTGCACATGATAATAAGATACAAAATAAGATTACTAGAATTGAACGTGGAATCTGTTTGAGCCATATCAGACTCTAAACAGACTAGGTTTTCCTTTCCATTAGTCACTCTCTTGCCTAATATAGAGGCCAGAGGAGGACCTAGTGGCAAATATTGAAACCCTAATGAGTCTCCCGTTATGGAGCTCATTGGGCGCCTAAGCCTACACTCAATGTCTCACTAAATGTATCAAGCACATAATGTGCATAACCTAATATCTAATTATCACACTTATAATTGGGCTCATGTTTATTCTACAGTCTGAAATTATTAAAATTTGAAAAAAATATTTTAATTATTATAAGCACACTTTCCCAGGAAATATTTGAAAATTTAGTAATTTTTTAGATAGATACTTTTATGTTCCGCATTGAAAACACATGGTTCAATATAATCTGCTCCATGTGCCTCGGGAAGGAGTGGGGGAGGGAGGTTCGGCATGCCTCGAACATAGTACATACATGTGTGCGTGCAGAATAGGAATGATTTAATATATCTCCACCAGAGGCAGATTCAAGATTTGAACTTCATGGATTCTACCACTTAACTCACTGAACAACTACTGGTTACTTGGTTAAAACTTTAATATTTTTATAGAGTAAATTTCTTAACACAAATACAAATATGGATCAACTGAACTCATAACCTCTACCTTTGCATCCGTCCCGAGTCTCCACAAACACTTGGAAGGCACGACAAACTTATAGTATATAGCGGATCTAGTCCGTTGGGCTAAAGAAGACGTGAAGGAAAGGGGTGCATTTGGTATTGAGCCTAATTGGAAGATCTGAAATATAGTTTTGTTATTTTCATTTGAGTCCTCTTAGGTTAGTAGTCTTTTAAATTCCCTAAAGTTGTCGTTTTCCTTATAACGACATCTGTACTGTCTTTAGCATTTGTACCGTTAGAATAGTACCGAGTCTGTCCTATTTTCATTGGTCCAATACATTAGTCAGTGACTGGTGCTAGTAGCTATATAGAGTCCATAAAATCAGTGTAAAAAAGCATCTTGGAATAAAAAATCTATTTTTCATATTTTTTTGTCATTTTATTTCCTTAAAATTCATCTTTTCAGTAGGTGTCACGCTACATTTGATATCTAGAGCCAGGCTTTCCGCCAAAATTCTTTTCAAACAATGGTAGATAAAGATAAAGCACCTTATGATGGTTAAAAAAAGATAGAGCTTCAATTACAAGCTTTTATAAGTGAATCACACAAAAGAATGGAGGTCTTGGAGAAAAGCCAAGCATGTTTGAATACTGAAGTAGCACAAAGGCAGGAGGAAAACAATCAACATTTAGATATGGTATTAAGCCAAATGGAGTCCGAAAGAAGGTTAGATGTGACCGCTTCTGGCAGGTCTATTACTGCCTTAGCCTTGGGTGATTCACCAACATCAAGAGGAGAATCTTCAGTAGGAGAAAGTTATAGACCAACTCAGTCACCATTGCCACCAACTTCTTCTTTTGCTAGAAGGGGCATGTCCTTAACTGCAGCCCCCCTCAATCATAATACAACCTTGCCCAGAAATTAGTTTTTATCTTCATCTATGTGTCCGTCAGCCCCCATTTCTCTTACCAATCCAACTATAAGCACCAGTTTTGCCTCATTACCCATGTCTTTTTCAAACCCAACTGTATCAACAAATTTCACAACAACATACTCAAACACTTATGTTAACCCTATTAACACCCAAGGACAATATGTACCCACCACCTTCCTTCCTCCTTTAGCTTACCAGGCTATTATGAATACTTTTTTTGTGCAACCCAACTCACCAACCAATATTCCAACAAACTCCCTGACATCAAACACAAACAACACCTTTCAAGGGCCAAAGGTTAAGCTAACCTTCCCTGAGTTTGATAGTAATAATCCCCAAGGATGGATTAAGAGGTGTGAGAATTTTTCTGAATTGTACCAAATTCACCTGGTGATAAGATGAATTATGTTAGTGTCCATGTAAAGGAAAAGATGGATACTTGGTTTGATGTGTACATGATGGAACACGGAGGGGTTATCACCTGAGAAAACTTTTGCTTAGATGTGTGTAGGCCCATGGACATTGTTATTGAGTTTAGTAGATTGCAACAATGGGATGATGTGGAGAATTACTTTAATAAGTTTGAAGAATTGAGATTCTATTAACTATTAGTTAACCCTTAACTCAATGAAGCTTATTTTGTGTATTGCTTTGTTGGTGGGTTAAAATCTTATTTAGAACCAATGGTAAGAGCTTCAAATCCTCAGACAATGATGGATGCAATGGAAATAGCCAAACTTCATAAGAAACCCGTTGCAGCCATATATAAGAAGGTTCAACCACCGAGAAATTCAAACACTATACCTAGAACTACTTAGCCCCCAAGCCCAAAAGCATCTGTAACCCACGAACCAAAAAGCTTACCACCAGTTGTAACCCACAACAACTTGAACTTAACCGAGACCCCAAATTTGAAAACATTGAGGGGAAATAGGTTATGTTACAATTGTCATGAAAGTGTTTGATGAGTTGCATTTTGTTTTGATGACTTAACAAACTTTTATGCGAAGAATCAGGTAGGGGACCTACTGCACATACAACATCAAAGCAATCCACATCCTCAGGAATTCTGGATCACGTTCTACTGAGGACAGATCAGATGAGGGACCTGCTCCCTCATCTG
Organism: Nicotiana undulata; assembly: GCA_005239495.1. Taxonomy (NCBI): domain Eukaryota; kingdom Viridiplantae; phylum Streptophyta; class Magnoliopsida; order Solanales; family Solanaceae; genus Nicotiana; species Nicotiana undulata. The sequence continues at coordinate 21,003 of ML249618.1, read as the reverse complement.
ACATACAGGCACCGGAGCACATCGACTTGACAACCTTGGAAAACTGTGCCAGTCAAGTGACTGCCTGTCACTCCTCACACCTCAAGGCAGCAGCAGTGCAGGAGTCACTTCCTTATGGATTGAACCTTATATCCTTAAGGTTTTAAGCATCCTTCTTGAAACATGTGATGAAGGATGATATCTTGAAGCAAGAGCAACAATCTTCACACTTGAGCTTTTGACAAAAAGGAATATTCAAGCATTAAGTGCTCTCAAGCATTAAAGACTCAAGAGCTTCAAGAGCAAGAAGACAACTCCACTAAGGTTTACAAACGTGCTCATCAAGTATTGATAATGTCCTTAGTTGAGTTGTAATCTTGTACTTTGTTTTTCATTGTATCCTACTAGCTTTTGTAGAAGCAACTAAGTAGGAATCTTTTTCACTCTTTATTCTCTTGATCTCACTGTGACTAAAGGTAGTCATGAGTCAAAGTCTTTGTAACTAGAGAGTTTCAAAGTGGCTTGTAATAGTGGTTGCAAGTTAGTGTGTCAAAGTCTTTGTAAGGTTGCCTTTCAAAGTGGCTTGTAATAGTATAGATTACAAGTTAGTGAAGTTGAAATCCTACAAGTGTAGGTCGTGGTTTTTTGTCCCCTTGAGTGGGATTTTTCCACGTAAAAATCCGTATCCTTGTGCACTTCGTCTAGCTCATACTTCTGTGGAAACTGGTAGAGGACCTGGTACCTCTACTGTTTGGTGGACCCCTACAAACTATCAATTGGTATCAGAACGGGCTCTTTCTAAATGGTTAACACCGAGAAAGGATCTGTAATGGCTGCTCCACCAAACTTCGAAGAAGGTCAGTCCACCTATCGACCTCCAAGGTTCAATGGTCAATACTATGGATGGTGGAAGACTCGCATGCATGACTTCATAATGGCTGAAGATTCAGAGCTATGGGACATCATCTGTGATGGACCTCATGTTCCCATGCATAAAGTAGGAGAAGTGGGACTGCTTGTGCCAAAAACAAGACTTGACTATAATGAAGCTGATAAGAAGGCAGTTGAAAAGCATTTTCGAGCTAAGAAGATCTTAGTATGTGGGATAGGCCCTGATGAATACAACAGGATTTCTGCCTGCCAAACGGCCAAAGAAATTTGGGAGGCACTGCAAACAACTCATGAGGGAACAACTCAGGTAAAACAATCAAAGATAGACATGCTTACTACCGAGTACGAGCTATTCAAAATGAAAGAGGATGAGAATATACAAGATATGAATACCAAGTTCACTTCCATTATAAACGAACTTCACTCTCTAGGCGAAGTCATTCCCAGAAACAAACTAGTGCGAAAGATTTTGAGTGTGTTGCCTAGTTCTTGGGAAAGCAAGGTAAATGCTATCACTGAGGCAAAGGATTTGCAGGTCCTAACAATGGATGAGCTGATAGGGAACCTGAAAACCTATGAGATGAAGAGAAGGAAAGACAGTGAAATAAAGGAGCCCAGAAAAGAGAAGAACCTGGTCTTCAAGCGGAAAAACAAGAGTCCAGTGAGGAAGATCAGGATATGGCATACCTCACCAAACGTTTTCAAAAATTGGTTAGAAGAAATGGTGGAATACCAAGAAGGAGCAGCTCCAACAAGTTCAAGTGTCATGACTTGTGTCACAAATGTGGCAAGCCCGGTCATTTCATAAAAGAATGTCCATTACTGAAACAAGATGCACAAAAATTCAACTTGGACAAAGGACCAAGAAGAAACCAGTTTCAGGAAAGAAGATTCAGCAAGAAAAATGCAGCTGACAATGTAGTGAGACAAGCACTGGCTGCATGGGGTGATTCATCCAGTGAATCAGATGAGGAACCTGAAACAGACAAGTCCCTGGTGGCAGCTGGAAGCAAGGCGAAGTAATACGACTCACTATTCGCACTCATGGCCAAATCGGATGAAGAAGATGAGGAAGGTGACACAGATGAGGTAAATTTCAGGGATGTTCAGAGAAATCTGAGATCCTACTCTCCTAAAAAACTATTGTCCCTGTCTAATGTTCTTATTGATGCATATTACACCTTAATAGAAGACAAGGATCTATTGGCTAGCGAATTAGGAGAAATGGAACAAACTAAAGATGAGTTGACTATGGTAGTAGAGGACTTGAAGAATAATCTAGCAAAGCTTGAAAAAGAAACTAAACTTCTAGGGAGTGACAAGTCAAAGCTAAATGAACAAGTCAATACTATAGCACAAGAAAGAAATGACCTTCAAAATAAAATCTCATGTCTAGAGGAAACCATTCAAGAGCTCAAACTAGAAGAATCTAGCTCATTAAGAATAGGAAAGGGGAAGGAAATAGCTAGTGAAAAAATTGTGGAACTTGAAAATGACTTGAGGGAAGCAAAAATGGGTCTGTGCAGAGATCTAGATAAAAATAAAGAACTTCATGATGAATTAATTAGGGTGAAGTCCGACTTAAAGAAATCCCTGAACTGCACCTGGTCCTCAGACATTGTCAATACCATGTACCTAAATAATTGTGGGAGCAGGCAGGGTGTTGGTTTCCAAAATGAAAAAACCCCATATAATCCTCACAACAAATATGTTACTGCCCCTGACAACTGGCTCTGTACCCACTGCGGGAACAATGGACACTTTAAGGAACAATGTCCAGCCAGGGACCTCTTCATCAAAAGAAATATAATATTTGCTGAGAGAAGGAAGCCTGAGGAGGGACCTGGTTACAGCACCAAAAGACAAAAAATCTTGCATGCATGGACTAGAAGAGCTCTTATTCACCCATTATCAAATAACAAGGGACCCAAACTTATCTGGGTTCCTAAATCTAACTATTAACTTTCATGTGCAGGGTTCAGTGAGAGGAAATGGACTGTAGTGGATCATGGACAGCGGTTGCTCCAAACACATGACTGAAAATACTATGGATTTTCTCTCACTGAAAGCCCTGCAAGGAGGGGATGTATCCTTTGGAAATGGAAAGAAGGGATACATTCTTGGTGTTGGAAGAGTCGGGAAGTCCTTGGAACATTCAATTGAGAATGTTTACTATGTGGATGGGTTGAAATACAGTCTCTTGAGTGTCTCACAAATCTGTGACAAGGGAAATAAGGTGGAATTTCTGTCAAAGGAATGTACTGTTACGAATTTGACAACTGGAGAGGTGATCCTAATTGCAAGGAGGTACAAGAACATCTACGTCACTGACTTCAAATCTCTGGAGTAAGGTGAGATGAATTGTCTCAAGGCTGTTGAAAACGATGCTGAGCTTTGGCACAGGAGATTGGGACATGCCAGTTTCTCTCTTTTGAACAAATTAATAAAGAGGGACCTGGTGCTTGGTCTGCCAACATTAACATTCAAGGACCATAGTGTGTGTGACGCCTGTGCAAGAGGAAAGCATGTAAGATCCTCCTTTAAGCCAAAAAAGGAGGTCAGCACTTCCAGACCACTTGAACTCTTACACATGGACTTGTGTGGACCAATGAGAGTTGCAAGCAGGGGAGGAAAGAAGTACATCTTTGTGATTGTGGATGATTTCTCTAGATTCACTTGGACGTTGTTTCTTCGATCAAAAGACGAGACATTTGAAGTATTTGTTGCCTTTGTTAAAAGAATTCAAGTGAAGATGAACCTAAAGGCAGCTTGCATCAGGTCGGATCATGGAACGGAGTTTGATAATGTCAAGTTTGATGAGTTTTGTGGTGAAAATGGAATTACACACAACTTCTCAGCCCCAAGGACTCCTCAGCAAAATGGGGTGGTAGAACGAAAGAATAGAACCTTGGAGGACATGGCACGAACAATGCTTATAGACAGTGGGATTGCAAAGAACTTTTGGGCTGAGGCGATCAACACAGCATGTTACTTGATCAATCAGTGCATGATCAGGTCCTTCCTGAATAAGACTCCTTATGAACTGCTCAACGGAAAGAAGCCCAAGGTAACTCACCTAAGGGCCTTCGGCTGCAAATGCTATGTGTTGAACAATGGGAAGGACCAGTTGGGAAAATTTGATGCAAAGAGTGATGAAGGAACTTTTCTAGGGTACTCCTCTCAAAGCAAAGCATACAAAGTGTTCAATAAGAGAACCCAGTGCGTAGAAGAGAGCGTTCATGTAATCTTTAATGAAGCTCCCTTCTCAACCAAGGATAACAATTGTGAAGATCAAGACTGTGAACCACTGTTAGTCCCAGGAGAAATCTCTGATGTATCAAATGGAAAGGCGGATATGCTAAGCCAACCTAATAAAACACTGGAAGATACCTCAACACTGCCCCAAGGGTCTCAGGAGGAACCTGGTCCTCCTATCTCTTCTGCAGAAGCTGAAAAGAGGGTTGAAGATGCTGTGGAGAGCACCCCACAAATTGATGAACAGGAAGCACAAGGAAGCTTGAACAACATGCCTAGCACCTCTACAACCCAGTTCCAGGTTCCAAACTGGAAACATAAAAGCTCTCACCCCCTTGACAACATAATCACTCCTCTTGATTCCGGAGTTCAAACCAGATCAAAAACCAAAAATTCCTTAGCCTTCTTAGCTTTTCCATCCCAAATTGAACCCAAAAATATTAAGGAGGCTCTAAAGGATGCTGATTGGATTGTGGCCATGCAAGAAGAACTTCATCAGTTTGAAAGAAATCAGGTGTGGCACCTGGTTCCTCGACCCTCAGGAAGGACCATTATAGGAACCAGGTGGGTGTTCCGGAATAAAATAGATGAGCATGGGAGGACCACAAGAAAGAAGGAAAGGCTAGTGGTACAAGGGTATAATCAAGAAGAGGGGATAGATTATGATGACACATTTGCTCCAGTTGCACGGATGGTAGCCATTCGAATTGTTATGGCCTTCGCGTCTCATATGGAATTTACTCTATTCCAAATGGATGTGAAGAGTGCCTTTCTTAATGGCTATCTTAAGGAAGAAGTGTACGTCAAGCAACCCCCTGGGTTTGAAAGCCACGATCATCCTGAACATGTGTTCAAATTGGATAAAGCACTGTATGGGTTAAAGCAGGCCCCTAGAGCGTGGTACGAGAGGCTATCTAAGTTTCTACTTGATAATGGCTTTAGCAGGGGGAAGATAGATAACACTCTGTTCTTGAAGAAACGAGGAAGGAATCTCCTTATTGTCCAGGTCTATGTGGATGACATCATCTTTGGGTCAACAACAGATTCCTTGTGTAAAGAATTTGCAAGCCTCATGGGAAGTGAGTTCGAGATGAGTATGATGGGGGACCTGAACTTCTTTCTGGGTCTTCAGGTGAAGCAGTCCATCAAAGGCACATGCATAAGTCAGCAGAAATACATCAGGGAACTACTCAAAAGGTTTGATATGGAGGAATCCAAGGTGATTGACACACCCATTGCAGTGGCGACCAAGCTAGACATGGATGATGCTGGCACTCCCGTAAATCAGACCATGTATAGAGGGATCATTGGATCACTTCTCTAACTTACAGCCAGCAGACCAGACATAGTTTTCAGTGTAGGGTTATCTGCAAGATTTCAATCAAATCCCAAGGAATCGCATCTAAAGGCAGCTAAGAGGATCCTACGTTACCTTAAAGGCACACAGGACCTGGTTCTTTACTATCCCTCAGGTGACAACTTTAATCTTGTTGGTTATGCTGACGCTGATTATGTAGGTTATATTGTATACAGGAAAAGCACTTCAGGGATGGCTCATTTCCTTGGATCCTGCCTGATTTCATGGGGAACAAGAAAGCAAAACTCAGTAGCACTATCCACAGCCGAAGCAGAATATGTAGCTGCCGCCTCTTGCTGTGCTCAGCTACTGTGGATCAAACAGCAATTGGAGGACTTTGGAGTCTACATTGACAGCATTCCTCTCTTATGTGACAACACAAGTGCACTCAACATGGCAAAAAACCCAGTTCAACACAAACGAACTAAACACATTGATGTGAGACATCACTTCCTCAGAGACAACGTTGAAAAGGGATTCATATGCATGAGATTTTGCTGTACTGAAGATCAAATTGCAGATATCTTCACGAAAGCTCTTGGGAGAGAACATTTCGAGAAAAACAGGCTTGCATTGGGACTGCTGAGATCTGATTAAGAACCTGGTTCTCCTATTAGCATACTGCTGTACTCAGTGTAAGTAATAAGGTGTTTTCCTAGCAAAGTCTAACTCACTCAAATACCGTTGCAGGTAGACACGCATGGTGATTACAGAACTTAGTGAAGCAGCATTGTAGACTACACAAAGACTGAAGCACTTCTTTTCAAAATTTAAACGAGCACGGGACCCGGTTCCCTTCTATCAGGTCAGTAAATATATGTGCTCCTTCTCTCTCCATCAAAAAGTAACTGCATTTATTACTACTGCCATCACTCCTTCTCTCTCTCTTCATCTTTTTAGACACATCAGTCACATCTGTCTCTTTAACTTCTCTACACGTTTTCCCACTTCTTAAACCGCCACTTGAACCTGCTTCCCTTTCATCTTCTTTCCATCTTCTTCTTCTTCTTCATCACATCACACACTAACCTCTGATAGCTTCTTCATCACATCACACACTCCTATTCAAATTGTGTAAATGGCATCCCAAGACACCACTTCTCCTTCCTCCATTACTGCTGACCTCAACCTTAACCCTGTCGAGGCTATGGGGCTCTCGCCCTCGAAGGAGACACTCCCTGTTTCTGAAGCACCCTCTGCTCCTATTGTTCAACCTCCATCCATAGAGTCCTCTTCTCCTGCAGCTTCCCCTTCCGCGTCTCTTCCATCTCCACAGTCACCAACCACAATAACCTCTGACAAACCCCCTTTACCACCATCCTCTTCCTTACCATCATCTTGGACTCCAGCATCAGAAACCTCTCCATTCTCTGACGATTCTGAGGATGATCCTAATCAACACATCAACTCATCCTTCCTCACTGCTCAACCCTCTTTACAGTCCCCTGAAAAGGAAGCAGCCGACAACATTATGGCTTTTTCTTCTGAAAAACCCTCTGAAGGTACCCTTTCTCCTCCCAAGCCTCAAGGACCGTCACCCTCTATTCTTGAGGATGAAAGTACTCTGGTTCCCTTTGAATCTCCTCGACATGAGCCCTCGTCTCCAAATCCTGGAAAGGAACCTGGTTCTGCTTCCACTCTCTCACCAACTGAAAAACTCATCTATCCTTCTCCTCTCAAATCCATTCCTCCTCCACAAGACGATGATGAGGACGAAATGGTCCTCAGTGCCCGCTTTAAGCTCTGTCATCGTACTCCTGTCTCAATCCCATCAGCAAAGCGGCCTGCAACCAGGTTACATCAAAAGGAAGTTGTGGCTCAAGCTCTTGAGAAAAGCAAAAAGGTCAACAAAACCAAAATGAGGCGACTTGTGAAAGGTGGTCGCCCTGTTGAGAACAAAAACATTCCCGTTGTAGAGGTTGATGAGGACACTACAGAGGAACCTAGTTCCCTTGTAGGTCGCCCCTCTAGTGCATCTAAAAGGACTGTGAAGCCTCCAGCTGTTCATACTACAACAAAGGGTAAAGAAAAATCTGTCTCAGAAGTCAGCAAATCAACTCCTACCTCTCCAAAAGCAAAAGGGAAATCTGTGCAAGCTTTGGGTAAAAGAAAGCATGGTGAGGATACAGTACCTACTGAAGAACCTGGTTCTGTGCAAGTCCCCATCAGGAAGGAGCAGAGTCACTTACCTGTCGTGCTATTTGGTCGTACCATCGACCCTGAAACTCTTGACATGCCAGGTATGACTCAGCTTATGGCTATGATTGAGTTCCAAAAGTGGGACCGTCTTTTGAATGTTAGCAGTGCTAAAGTGTATGAGGATGCAGTTAGAGAGTTTTATGATTCCTTCTTTTTGCTTGTTGATGGTCACGCCTGTGTGTTGGTAGGGGGTGTGGATATCGTATTCGATGATGTCCGGTTGGGTGATATTTTGGGGATTCCGTCCGAGGGTCTGTCCTCTGTTGATCCAACCCAGGATTCATGCAGTAACTCTTTCCGAAAGGCCATCGTAAAAACTGGGGGAGTCCAGCATGGGGACCGGGTTCATAAGAAGGCCATGTTGCCTGTCTATCAACTCCTCTTTGAGTTGGTAAACAAGGTTCTTCTCCCCCGTGCACAGAGACGTTCTGTGGCATCCCGGGCTGACCTTATTTTGATGGAAGCGCTGGACAATTTCACCCCGGTGAATCTACCTGCTCTTATGATCCGTCACATGCATAAAGTGGTCACTCTCCAAGATAACAATCATGGTCTTCCCTACGGGTTCCTCCTTACAAGAATATTCAAGCACTTCAAGGTTACTCTCACAACTCCTCGCATTGGGACACGTAAGCAAAGTTTCACCAAGCTCACTCTTGAGGAGTGTGAGTGTATAGAAAGAGCTGTAGGTAGTAACTCAACCATCTCCCAAATGATTAATGCGCTCAATGCTGCCCAACACACCATTCAAAGGCTGAAAGGGCAAATTGCCATTCTAGAGGCCGCAGGCCAGTCTGCTGGGGGACCTGGTTCTGACACTGCAACTGCTACTGAGGTGGCTCGTCTTAATCAAGAAAATGCGGAAATAAGACAGCAAGTTACCGATCTGAAAGATAGGCTCCTTCAGGAGCAATACTCTGCTAATGCTCGAATGGACCTCGTCCTTCGAACTCTTGCTGCCTCCACTCTTCCGCCTCCCTCCTCTAACACCTCTTAGGAACCTGCTCTTATTCCTCTCCTGTTGTGTATGGAAAAGTAGTTCTAATTGTTCTTTTTTGTTGGTATGAATTTGGATCTCATGTGTTTGCTCCTGCTTGGAAAATCCAAAGAACGTCTAAGCCTTTTTGGCCACGACTTCACCTATGTACTTAGCTCCTTTTGCTATTTATAAAATCAGTCTTTGTGTGTTCTCTGTAATGCTTCCTGATCTATGTTCTGTTTTCTACCATGTTGTGTGCACATAATGGGCATGAGTTAACGTTTCTGGACTTCCTTCATCTTATTTACTCTGTGTTTCTTATTGTGATGCCAAAAGGGGGAAGAATATGATGATAGGGGGAAATTGCGTAAAACTTGGTACACTGGTAGGGGGAACGGCCTAGGGACCTAGTAACTCAGTGTATGCATACTGGTAGGGGGAACACACTGGCAACCTTGTCATTCACTATCTCTCTTAACATTCCCCCATCACTGATAAAAGTTTGTCATCATCAAAAAGGGGGAAACTGATGAGTTGCATTTTGTTTTGATGACTTAACAAACTTTTATGCGAAGAATCAGGTAGGGGACCTACTGCACATACAACATCAAAGCAATCCACATCCTCAGGAATTCTAGATCACGTTCTACTGAGGACAGATCAGATGAGGGAACTTCTCCCTCATCTGACATACAGGCACCGGAGCACATCGACTTGACAACCTTGGAAAACTGTGCCAGTCAAGTGACTGCATGTCACTGCTCACGCCTCAAGGCAGCAGCAGTGCAGGAGTCACTTCCTTATGGATTGAACCTTATATCCTTAAGGTTTTAAGCATCCTTCTTGAAACATGTGATGAAGGATGATATCTTGAAGCAAGAGCAACAATCTTCATACACTTGAGCTTTTGACAAAAAGGAATATTCAAGCATTAAGTGCTCTCAAGCATTAAAGACTCAAGAGCTTCAAGAGCAAGAAGACAACTCCACTAAGGTTTACAAACGTGCTCATCAAGTATTGATAATGTCCTTAGTTGAGTTGTAATCTTGTACTTTGTTTTTCATGGTATCCTATTAGCTTTTGTAGAAGCAACCAAGTAGGAATTTTTTTCACTTTTTATTCTTTTGATCTCACTGTGACTAAAGGTAGTCATGAGTCAAAGTCTTTGTAACTAGAGAGTTTCAAAGTGGCTTGTAATAGTGGTTGCAAGTTAGTGTGTCAAAGTCTTTGTAAGGTTGTCTTTCAAAGTGGCTTGTAATAGTATAGATTACAAGTTAGTGAAGTTGAAATCCTACAAGTGTAGGTCGTAGTTTTTTGTCCCCTTGAGTGGGATTTTTCCACGTAAAAATCCGTTGTCTCCTTGTGCACTTCGTCTAGCTCATAACTCTGTGGAAAATGGTAGAGGACCTGGTACCTCTACTGTTTGGTGGACCCCTACAAACTATCAGTGTTTTTCAGGACACAAATGTAGAACCAAAGCACTCAATACATTAGAAGGGAATAAAAGGAGAAACAATTGTGGAAGTTGGGGAAAGTTCACGTGCTAAGAATGAACATGAGACGGGGGAAAATAAAAATGAAGTTGAGGGCAGGGGTAAGTCCAATTGAAGACCAATTGGATGAAGAAGAATCCTTTATTAGTATGTTGGAAGGGCCATTTGAAGCCCAACGACCATTAAAATTTCTGGATTACTTAAGAGTAAATCAATTGTGGTCCTAGTAGATTGTGTGTCTACTAGTAGCTTTGTAGACCCCAATACGGCCGAAAGTTTGAACCAAAACGTATAGCCATTCCAAAGATCCATGAGAGTAGAGTTGTTAATGGTGATGTAATATTAAGCAAGACCATTTGCAGAAAGTACATTGGCAAATGCAAGGGGAAGGGTTCGAATTCGAATTTAGGCTAATGAAAGTGGGAGGTTGTGATTTATTGTTGGGAATGGACTGGATCGACTTGGTAGCTCTAGTAGTTCTACACACTAGGCCCCACAATGTTACTTTTATGAGGGGAAGCACGATGGTGACTTTTATTGGTTATCAAGACTCTTCTAGGTTGGGCCGAAGTGATGCACGACTAATATATGGGCTTTAGCAAAATGGAGGATGCAACTGGGTGGCCCAGACTTTCCATATGAAATCAGGAAGGAATGATTCTGAAAATATTCCAGCCCAAGTGCAGGAGATTTGAACCAATTTGCATTTATTTTTAAGGAACCAACTTCATTATCACCAACTCGTCTTTGTGACCACGCAATAGGGTTAATTTCGGACTCAAGGCCAGTCAATCAAAGACCTTATAGGTTTTCACACGAGCAGAAAAAATGCAATAGAGAAGATCATCAAGGAGACTGGAAACAAAAACTACGATGCCCAGCACTTCACCTTTTGCTTCACTAGTGATTTTAGTCAAGAAAAAAAAATCTTTTATGGAGGCTATGTGAGGACTACCGAAGGTTAAATGGTATAAACATCCAGAATAAATACCCAATTTCGTTGGTGGAAGATCTCCTTGATGAGCTCAATGCGGCTCAAATTTTCTCAAAATTGAATTTAAGGTCGGGATACCATCAAATACGGATGAAGGAAGGTCATGAACACAAGAAAACTTTTAAAACACATCATGGGTTGTGGGAATTCACCGTGATGCCTTTTAGGATCACTAATGCACCAGCAACTTTTCAAGCATTAATGCAAAGCATTTTTGGCCCGTACTTAAGGAAATTTGTGCTTGTCTTTTTTTATGATATCCTCGTATATAGCTCATCATTGGCAGAATACTTGGAACATCTGCTGATTGGGTTCAAAGTGTTGGAAGCAAATCAATTGTTTGCCAAACGGTCAAATTGTAGCTTCGCTCAACCCAAGGTTGAGTATTTGAGTCAAGTCATTAATAGAGAAGGTGTGAGCACAAATATGGATATGATTGAGGCCATGATATACTGGCCCAAACCTGTGTGCATTAAGAGTTTGTGTGGATTTATTGCATTAACAGAATACTGCGTAAGGTTCATTAAAAAATACGCAATTATTAGTAAGCCATTGACGTTACTATTAAAGAAAGGAGGATTTGTTTGGAATGAAGGAGAAAATAAAGCTTTTGAGGCTTTAAAGTTAGCTATGACCCAAGCTCTAGTTTTTGGCATTGCCAGACTTTAATGTCCCATTCGTGGTTGAAGTGGATGCTATTGGGCTAGGTGGCGGAGCAGTCCTCTCACATCATAACAGGCTCATCGCATTTATGAGTCAAGATTTAAGTCCAAATTATTTTGTCAACATATTAGAACGAACTGATAATGCTTTTTCTAGCAGTTGAGAAATGGAGACGTTAACTTCAACCCAACCACTTTGTAATTAAGGCTGATCACTTTGGCCTAAAATTCATGAGAGATCAACGCATCACCACATCACTACAATACAAAGGAGTGACAAAACTGATGAGGTTAAGCTATGAAATACATTACAGACAAGGGAAATAAAATATTGTAGCAGATGCGTTATCTCGAAGATGTGAGGAGACCAAAGTGGTGGTCAGATTGCCGATTGTTTGGGCCTATATATAACACAACCAAAATGGTCTCAAGAAGTGTTAGATAGCAATGTGAGGGATCCCAGATGTTTGCCCAAATGTTTCATTGAAAATAGGTCTGTTGAGGTTTCAAGGCAAAGTGTGGATAGGCAATCAAGAAAACTTAAGGTTTAAATTAGTCAATGATATGCATTCATCCGCATGGAGAGGGCACTCATGTATGTATTCATGCAACCTATCAAAAATTTAATTTAATTTTTATTGGCCCAAGATGATAAATGATGCTAAGTATATTATTAGAGAGTGCGAAATAAGTCAAAGAAACAAGGGAGAAAGTGTGGCATATCCGGGATTGTTGCATCCTTTGACAATTCCCAAGGGTGATTGGGAACACATTTCAATGGACTTTATCGAAGGTTTACCAAAGTTACAAGGTAAAGAAGTCATACCTGTGGTAGTTGACCGTTTCACTAGTATGCTCATTTTATAGCTTTACCACCCATACAATGCCTCCCAAATAGCTCAAGTGTTCCTAAATTGTGTGTGCAAACTATATGGAATTCCCTGCTCAATTGTCTCGGGCAGAGACCCCATATTTGTGAGCTTATTTTGGCAGGAGTTTTCACGAATATACAGGTACAACTAAAGCATAGTTCAACCTATCATCCCCACAGACTGAGAGGCTAAATCGCTGTTTGGAATCTTACCTAAGGTGCATGACAGGCCAAAAACCAAAAGAATGGGGCAAGTGGCTTTCCTTAGCTAAGTTTTGGTATAACACCAATTTTCAATCCGCTATTGGGATGAAACCATTTCAAGTTCTCTACGGATATGAAACTCCACAGCTCACATTTGAGTTAATTTCTCAATCCAAGGTAGAAACAGTGGACCAATTGCTGAAGGAAAGGCCAATAATGAGCAAGAAATTGAAGGAAAATCTCATTAAATCACAAACGCATATGAAACAATATACTGACAACAAATAAAGTGAAAGAGAATTTGAGATTGGGATCTAGTCTTTATCAAATTACAACCTTACATGCAATCATCCGTAGTCGTGCGGAAGAATTTGAAGTTAACTTCAAAGTTTTTTGGCCCCTAAAACTCGCAATTTTTAGATTTTCAACCTTGATTAACAAGGTTCTCGAAGGGGAGTGAGATGTAGCGTATCTAGTGCGCTGGGCTAAAGAAGACAAGGAGGAAAGGGGACCATTTGGTACTAGGCCTATTTGGAAGATCTGAAATATAGTTTTGTGAGTTTCATTTGAGTTCTCTTAGTTTAGTAGTCTTTTAAATTCCCTAAAGTTGTTGTTTTCCTTATAACGACACGTGTACTGTCTTTAGCATTTGTAAAGTAAGAATAGTACCTAGTCCATCCTATTTTCATTGGTCTAGTACATTAATCACAACTGGTGATAGTAGCTATATAGAGTCTTTAAAATCAGTTAAAAAGGCATCGTTAGAATAAAAAATCTATCTTTTTTTTTGTCATTTTATTTCCCTAAAATTCATCTTTTCAGTAGCTATCAGGCTACATAGCACCCAATTATAAGTAATACAAAATAATTATGAGCTATACTATAAATTATAAAAATTGATGCAAGCACAAAATATTATTGACAAAAGGTAATCAGTCAGATTTTCAGTTTTTTTTTACTATTCAAATCATAAAGTAGTTTTGTAAATTTTCAACTTATGCTAAAGCGCGAATGATGAAAAGTCTATAAATATTTATATAAAGAATTTTCCAATTATTATAAAATCTTATTAATATATTAATTTGGTCAACTTCAAGAAAAACAAAATGTTGGGAAAAAAGGAAAAGACAAAAACGGCAAATACCTATTGCTAAGATGTTGTGATGGGAGAGTAGATTGGAACTTCTTGTCTTGCGATGGAACTTCCTAACCACGGCGGTGGCTAAATTAAGGTTCTTTCTTTTTCTTGTCCTTTTTGAAAAAAAATATCTTTCTAATTAAATGCTGAATTAAGCCAAACATTGATACATTTGATTAATTAATTGGGTTATTGATTAACAACTGATACCTTGATTAGAGGACTGATTAGATATTATTTTTATCTTTCAGATGAGTGGTGGAACTTTTTACTACCCCTAACCTTAGCCGATAACATTTGGAAACAGATAAATCGCCATGGAAATTTATTCTAGGGTAGAAAAGTCGAGAGAAAAACAATGGCTCAGGTCTTTTCTCGTTGCTCAAATCTCACTTATGTCAAACACTGTACAAAGAAAAAAATATATACAATGGACCGCGGTTGGCCGTGACCGCGAGCTCCAAACCTGAAAAAATTGTCCTTTTCCGCGTATGAGAAGGTATAATTGTTTTGGCCTGACTCTACTTGGTATATATACATGGAAAAATGGTATTTTGAAGAGGTTGGATAGATTTGAGACACAGATTCGACCTAAGGAGGCAGAGACACAATAGGAGCAAGGCGGGAAATTCTTCTACGAGTTTTTCCTTCCTCTTCCTAATTCTCAATATAAAATATATTTGAGATATACATTAAAAATACTTCTTAAAATAAGATGGCACTTCACAAACAAATATACAAAAATTATATACATAAAATACATTTTGAATTAAAGTGATACTTGATATACAGAGTATAAAAGATGTATAAATCAATACATCTTGATTTAGGTGGCATTCAAATATGCATCAGATTTTCAAAAAATGGAGTAAAGAAGATGAATGTTGTAAAGGGAGAATGGAGATGGACAAAAAAAAAGTACTTCCCGTGGTTAGTGAGTCAATTAACTTATTAGATGTGGAGCTTAATTTTTATAAAGTGCTATTAATGAAAAAAAGTGCTCTTTATGAAATAAACAATAAATGGTGCTATTTTTATAAATAATAGTTAAAAAAGGATCAAGCGTGTAAAAAACTCTAATTTGTTTGAACCGAGTGTAGTTAGTGTTTTTTAGGAATAGGATCCATTGTGTTGTGTTTTGAATTGAAGCAATATCTCTTGACTTTGTTATGCCTCGATAATAATGAGCCTTTGGTTGTGACACTTAGGCTCAATTTTTGACTCTTGTATAAAAACCTAAAATTGTATGATTTAAAATTTGCTTAACTGCTTTGACTAGAGTGTCTTGATGAATCCAATCCTGAGTGAGTTAAGTGCCATGTGTGTGTGAGGTTTTTGTGTTATTCTATGCATTGCATTTGATGCCTAGAACTTGCCTCGTGTGTTTGCAAAGCGAAATAGTAGTTTTGTTCAGTCTTGGAAGTAATATAGGCGTTCATTGTTGAGCAAGATATGTATATTTTACCCGCCTAATTGTTATGTATCGTAGTTAACCCCTTTGAGCCTGTAATACTGTTTCTTTGGCAACCACATTACAAGCCTTACCCATTTGTTTGAATTAACCATCTATTTGAACCTTCTAACCTCTCATGAGCACTTGAAGTGTTATGAACTGTGTAAAAGTTAAAGTGTGGGGTAGTTAATTTGGCCTTTGAGTGGAACTAATGAAATAAGGAGAAAGGTGCACTATTTTGAAAAAGTAAGAGCCACTTAAATAAATAAAAAGAAGAAAAAAAATCCTTGATAAGTGGTGACTCTTGATGTAATTGTGCTTATGCTTAAATAAGTATAGGGTAATATACATTGATGTGAAGGCGGAATTTGGTTTGGCATAAGTATGGGGTTTGAATGTTAAAGTATATGTATTAAAGTGCTTAGGGAGGTGTAGTCACTCTTATATCTAAATGTATCCTACCCGTCCCGCAACCTACATTACAACCAAATAAAGTCCTACTTGATCCTAGACTGAATAAGCTCGATTAGTAGAGTAGTACACTACATGCAAACCTATGGCGCATCTTTTATGGCATATGCATGTTATTTCTGAGAGTGAGTGAATTCTTTCTATCTTGAGTTCCTAAATGTTCTTAAATTTTAATGTGTGGAACTACTCTCTTTTGTTGTGTGAGGGCACTTGATTCATGAAGAAAAGGTAATGTCAGTGACTTCTATGTTAGAGTAAGTGGGTGAGTTGTAAATAATCTGTGGTACTTGTGAGTCAAATCTTGAGGTGAAGATGTTACACCCTTGTGCTTAGTCTATTTTAAATATTCTTGGTATGATGAGTTAGGGGAATTGTTTACAAAGGTCGTGTCTATATAAAGTGTAGTTTAATTACTCGAGGACGAGTAATGTTTTAAGTGTGGGGTGTTGATGATAGCTATAATTGCATATTTTAGTCGCTTATTATACTCTAATTTACTGCACTTTCATTGAGTTTGAGCTTTAATAGCTAGTGTTTTGCACTAACTGTGTGTTTTATGCCTTGTAGGAGTGATTTCGAGCTATATAGATGTTATGGAATGAATTCAAGTGATTTGGAGCTTGAAGTCTGAGTAAAATCCCAAGGAATTAAGCAAGGATCGTGTTCAGGGGTCAAATTTCATAGTTAAGAACAAACGAAGACTCGAGTAGGCATATTGCGCACTGTCTAGTAAAATGGACATAACATTTTTCTCCAAACTCCATTTGGTCTATATATTTATGGTTGGAAAGCTAACGCAAAGGGATACAACTTTCATGTTTTATGTTTGTCCAAATTCTTAAAGGAACAGAGTGTAAAACGCGGTCGAAACCGCGACCGCGGACCTGATGCGGACTGAGACAGAATGTTGGTAAATGACCGCGCCCGGACCGCGGTTGGCCGTGACCGCAAGCTCCAAACCTGAAAAAATTGTCCTTTTCCGCGTATGAGAAGGTATAATTATTTTGGCCTGACTCTACTTGGTATATATACATGAAAAAATGGTATTTTGAAGAGGTTGGATAGATTTGAGACACAGATTCGACCTAAGGAGGCAGAGACACAATAGGAGCAAGGCGGGGAATTCTTCTACGAGTTTTTCCTTCCTCTTCCTATTTCTCATTGTTGGTTACGAATTTTAGTATTGTAGTTTTACATACTATTATGAATAGCTAATTTGTTATCTAGGGTTTTGATGGAACCTTTTGTAGGATAAATTCTTGTTATGTTTTTATATAATTGAGCCGTTGGATTTCTCTACTTGTTCAACTACGTTTATATTGTGGTTGGTTGAAGAGATCTCAATCGACTGTGCCTATTTAGTGTGTATTACTCGGGAGAGAGTGCATATTTAGGTCGTTGTTGAACAACATCACTCCTGACGTATATGCGGGATCAATAACGAATGATTTAAAGGTGGGATTAGGGATAACGAAACCTTGGGTGCGATCTAAGTGAGCCGTACCTAATGCCAGCTAGCGTAATTCGGGAGAATATGTCTAGTAAATAGTGGTAGTTACTCGGGAGAGAATTACAACACGGAGATCACTCATGATCGATAGAGAATACTTAGGCGAAATTATAGAAGACGTAGCGGGAAGGATTCCCACAATTGGGGAAATCATAACTCTAGACCTCCTTAATCGTTTCTCCAACCCGTAGTATCTTTAGTGTTATTTTACTATTTTAATTTGTTAGGTAGTTATTTAAACACAAAAATCTTAATATCTATAAGTTAGGAATTCAAGCTTGTATTCTTGGTGATAGTGAACAACTGTAGCTAAGCCTTAGTTCTTTGTGGGATTCGACTCCGGACTTGTTAACCGGAATATATTTGCAGCGATCGCTTAGTCCTTTTTATAAGGCATAGTTGGGCGTGATCAAGCAACTTGCCAACCAAACTCCGAAACGATTTAGGTTATCCAAGACTTCACCACTATCATCGGATAACTTCACATGAAGTTCCAAAGGGTAAGCAACGGGAGAAACATCTTTACATTTATATTCAGAGAGCAAATCAGATACAAATATCTTCTGATTCAATAGAAGACCTGAAGGAAAATAACATATTTCAATGCCCAAAATGTAATGTAATTGACCCAAGTGTTTGATCTTGAATTGGGCATGGAGAAACTATGTCAAGGTAGAGATTTCAGTAGCATCATCCCCTGTAAGAATTATATCATCAACATACACAACCAAGGTCGTGAAAGACCTAGGAGAACCCTTGAAAAAAAGAGAATAATCATCGAAGGAATGAGAATAACCCCGAGAGTGTAAAGCATGAGATAATTTTGCATACCACTGTCGAGAGGCTTGCCGGAGGCCATATAAGGATTTTTGCAATTTACACACTAAAGGGGCAGAAGAGGAAGAGCTAGCAGCAGAAACAAACTTCATATACACCTCCTCGTCTAGGTCACCATGAAGAAAGGCATTATTGACATCTAGTTGAAAAAGAGGTCATTGTCTCTTCTCCACTACTGCTATTAAGCATTTAACTGTGGACATCTTTATCACCGGAGAGAATGTCTCAGTAAAATCAACACCCTCTACTTGTGTGTCACCCTAATAACAAGTTGGGCTTTATATCTTTCAATAGTCCCATCAGCTTTATATTTAATCTTATAAACCCACTTACAACCAATAGGCTTTTGCCTTTAGGTAACTCTATGATATCCCAAGTGTGATTAGCCACTAAAGCCTCAAATTTCCTTTTTCACGGCATCCTGCCAAGCTGGAATAGGTGCAACTTAGGAATAAGTACTAGGTTCAAATATTCAGCATGCTTTAGGACATAATTGGATCAAGAAGAAGAGGAAGGAAAAGAGCATAAGTAGTCTTATAAATAGTCAGGAGGATTATGATCCCTAGTAGACCTTCTGAGATTGGAAGGATGACTAGGAAGAGAAGAAGATGGTACTGACACAAGTGGAATAAATGAAGTAGAGGAAGCAGGAGTAATGGATGAGTCATCATAAAAAAGATGAGAGTGAGAGGGAGATGCAGGAAAAAGGAGTAGAAGGAGAAGAAAAGTCTTTAGGGAGAGAGAGATAGAGAGAGGAAAATAAATTTCATGAAATACCACATCCCTTGAAATGAAACACTGTTTGGTAGCTAAGTTATACAACTTGTAACCTTTCTTGGCGAAAGGATATCCAAGGAAAACACAAGGAATTTCTCTTGGTTTGAACTTATCTCTGTATGGTATAGGAACTGTAGCATAACATAAAGAGTCAAAACTTCTCAAATGAGAGTAACTAAGTGCCTTACAATCCAACATTTCAAAAGGTGACTTATCATGAAGAAGCTTGGAAGGTAATCTGTTGATTATGTAAGTGGTTGTCAATAAACAGTCACCCCAAAAGTGCATAGGTACTTTGGATTGGAACAATAAATCTCTAGATGCTTCAAGGAGGGTCCTATATTTTCTCTCAATCACTCCATTTTGTTGAGGTGTATAAGGGCAACTAGTCTGGTGGATACCATTTTCTGAAAAAAATGCGGAGGCAGAGGAACTAGATCCAAGTTCTAGAGCATTATCACTTCTGATGGTTTGAACAGTGGTGTGGAAGTGATTCTTAATCATGGTGACAAAAAAACTTTTAAATTAAAGGAAAGGCATTGCTTTTGTACCCCACTAAATGAGTCCAAGTAGCCTTAGTATAATCATCGACAATGGTAAAGAAATACTTATTCCTAGAATATGTTTTAGTATTGTAAGTTTTCCAAGTGTCTATGTGAATTTGTTGGAATGGTTTGGTAGTGTTAATAGTGCTATCTGGGAAATGTAATCTTGTTTGTCTTGACAAAGGACACACATTGCAAATGAAGGACTGCCTAGAAGATAAGGAATTGGATAAACCAGAAATAACTTTCATTCTAACAAAAAGGACATGTGCAAGTCTTTGGTGCCAATTGACATCCATTTATTTATGCAATCGGTATTACAATGAGAATGATTGCACACATTAGGTAAGCTAACATTGGATTTACAATTAGGAACAGAAACACAAGGAAGAGAAAGTGAACCTGGTGCATCACACATATGATGTAAGCTAGGGACAAAATCACAATAAAGACAGAAACTTTAGGACAAGAGTCTGAGTTTACAGTATTATGGAAATATGAATCAGTATAAAACTGAGGATGTGATAATGGCTTTTTCCTTACAAGCTTGTACAAGCCAGTGTCCAGTTTACCAAGATCCAAAAGATTTTTCAGAGAAGGGCCCTGTAGTAGCATACAAGAATCATAAGTAAACAAGACAAATCATCTGAATTGTTGTATCAACATGTACACACAAATGAAATTATGGTGGAAGGAAGGAATATAGAGAACATTGTGAAGAACAATAGAGGGATGCAAAGCAAAATAACCAGTGGAAGTTACTTTTACTTTATAACTTGGAAGAGATACAAGATAAGGTACAGGTAAAGGAGTTATATTGAACAAGAACTCATGTTGAGATGGATGTGTGGGTGTACCAGGCGAGATAGGATTAAGAATGAAGTTATCCGGGACAAATTGGGAGTAGCCTCCGTGGAGGACAAGATGCGGGAGTCGCGGATGAGATGGTTCAGACACGTTATGAGAAGAAGCATTGATGCCCCTGTTAGGAGGTGTGAGAGGTTGGCCATAGAGAGTTTGAGAAGGGGTCGAGGTAGGCCTAAGAAGTACTGGGGAGAAGTAATTAGGCAGGACTTGGGGCTGCTTCAGCTCACTGAGGACATGACAATTGATAGGAGGGTGTGGAGGTCGAGGATTAAGGTAAAAGGTTAGTAGGTAGTTTATAGTGGTCACCGATAAACTTAGTAGCATGCCCTTCATATTCTTAGATTTTTATTACGTGGTTTTGTTCGCCTCGGGAATTGTATTTCCTGTTGCTATTATTGGATATTATCTTCTTCTTCTTTTCTTTCTTTTTTTCCCCCTCTTCTTCTTTTTGCCCTTTCTGAGATGAGGGTCTATTGGAAACAACCTCTCTACCTGCATTAGGTAGATTTGTGGATTTTTGG
>MDKH01220548.1:0-12636 GCA_005239495.1 Nicotiana undulata | reverse complement strand
TGCTCGGCAAGTATGGCCCGGGTGCTAGTCATGATCCTCCAGTTTGGGTCGTGACAGGAAACTACAAAAAAATCCCGACAGGCATAACTCTCTATCAACGCTAACCTACAAAAACAATATAACAAGGAAATAATTAAATCGTATGAACAATCACAAGGATCCCATCCTGATATAACTTCCATCGCGCTACTCAGCCTGGTTAAAACATATCGAATCACAAGAGATAACGAGGTTCTCGCCCTCAACTCTAAATCACATATCGAATATATATATCACACCAATTGAAATCTTCCACTAACTCAGCTCTTCCAATAAATCACAACACTCACTAAACCCTCACCTCGTAGGGTACCAAATCATGAATGGTAACCAAGAATACTCAGGAAATCACACCAAAACCTGCCATAATGAACAACGGGGACTCACTTCTAACCTCACCACCCTCAATGATGGATAAGAACAAAATAGAACGGCTACCACTCATAGAACCTCCCAACAGGAGAAAAACACGTAAACAGAGTAAAAATCATGAAACTCACCCATGAGTGAAACAACAATTAAGGGAACTCGTCCCGATAAACAGAATCGAAAAAAAAATATGAATGGTGCTCCTCTGAATTAAATCGAAACATACTTGTTTGCTAAACATTTGGCACAACGGCCTCCAGCCTACTATATTAAACACATCAACGGGTTGGGCCTCCCTCTCTTGAGCGCCCCCTACTCGCCTGAATACCCCATCGTGACATATCTGCCCGGAGCCTGGGAAACACTCTCACCATATGGTCTATATCTCCACACTCAAAACAACCTCTCTACTGACGTGGCTGTGAAAACTGTGCAGTACGAGTACTCTGAGACCCACGAGCACCTGAAACACTGTGCGAATCTAGAAGTGCAAACTAAACTGGCTGGCCCACAAAAAATTTACCATATCGTACCCTACCTCCAAAATACGGACCATACGATCTCCCCAGCCTACAAGGCCTCCTCGCCTCTCTGTCCTCTCTCTTCTGGCCCTGCCTTTCGCCTCTCTCATAGTCCTGCCTGTCATCTCTCTCACGGTCCCACATGCCCTCAACTCGGCGAGAAATCCCTACCACTTGCTGAAATGAAACATCTGACTCTAACTCCCGAGTCATGCTGAACTGAATATCACGCTTGAGCCCCTCAATAAATCTACGGACTCGCTCTCTAACTGTAGCGACCAAAGTAGGTGCATGTCTGGCCAAATCACTGAATCTGACAGCATACTCTGATACTGACATAGTACCTTGGTGCAACTGCTCAAACTCCGCGCGCCATTCATCTCGGAGGGGCTGAGGTATAATCTCCCTCAAGAACATCTCTGAATTGACCCCATGTAAGTGAAACTAACTCGGCCAGGCTACCCAACTCATATGCCCGCCACCACTGATAAGCCGCTCCCCTGAGCTGAAATGTGACAAAAGCAACCCCACTCATCTCCATAATACCCATAGTACGAAGAATGCGGTGACACTCCTCCAGGATACCCTGGGCATCATCTGTCGCCAATCCACTGAAGGTAGGAGGGTAGTACTTCTTGTACCTCTCAAGTCTGAGTTGTTCTTCCTCAGATGATACTACCCTAACCACGGGCTGAACTGGAAACACAGTTGTGCTGCCATGACACCTCGAACCTGACCAACATGATCTCGCGTCTCTGGAGTGTGGGCGGGAGTCTGAAATTCTCCCCTGATCTGTGAGAGAGTTGGTGCAACCGGAATAAGCCCCGCTTGAGCCAATGTACCAAACATCCTCAGGAATAGTGCTAAAGTCTCCTAAAGTCCGGGGGTAGCAGCAGGCACCTCTGGTACCTGCCCCCCCCCCCCAAACTGGAACTACTGGTGGCTCCTCAACGGCTGCTCTGGTAGGTGCCCTAGCTGGTGCACGTGCTCCTCATCGGTCTGCCCCTGGAGACACCTGCACGGTAGGAATGAAAGAAGTGAAGTTATCATAATAGTTCCGTAACCTCTCAAAGATAAGTACAGACGTCTCTGTACCGTTCCGCAAGACTTTACTAAACACGGTTATGACTCGCAGCACTTATGAACCTAGAGCTCTGATACTAACTTGTCACCACCCAAATTTCCCCTCCGCTAGGTGTCGTGATGGCACTAGTCTTAAGGACTAGGTAAGCCTAACATTTATGGAATAACAACAATAATAAATGAACTCTAATATTTTCTGAAAAGAATTCTTTATACAATGAACATATTCTCAAACCTGGCAGTATAAGTCATAAGTTTTACAGAAATTTACACAATAAATCATAAATACCACTGTTCAGAAATAAGTACAACAGTGTATGAACAAAAATACGATGGTGACTCCGAAACGCGCGAACGTTGTAGCGATTTTACCTTTAGTCTCCACAATAGCAACCGCACTGCTAACTATCGATCAGCCGGCTACGCAAAACCTAGAATATGCACAAAAATGTGTAGAAGTGTTGTATGAGCACACCAGAGTGGTGCCCAGTAAGTATCAAGACTAACCTCGGTGAAGTAGTGACGAGGTCTAGTCAAGACACCCACTGGTCTAAGAGCTGAGCAAGTATAAATACAGGACAACGGATTATTATATTTACATAAGGGCTTCACAATATGGTAACAATACAGTAAATTCAATAAGGAAAGGAATAACAAGTAACGGCGGAAAAATCGTAAAAATATCACGAATGAGTAAACGGATCACAACTAAATCAGAAATGTAAATATACAACAAGCACAAGTAATGACTCAACAATTTCAACTACTTTTACATCAAGTTCTTAGTCATCTCCACGAGGTACCAAACCTCGGACAAATCACCACTCATGGGTCCCGCTATCTGAACCCTAACATCGGTATCTTGTGCCTCATTTCAAGTAATAACTGCACGAACTCACGTGCCAATTGGGGTCATCCCCACATATATGGTAAGTACAACAAGAGTATCTATACTAGACAATAACAAGGAAATCCTTAATCAGAAAATATTGCTTAAATGTGTGTATGCTTGTGCAGGTGTCCTAACATGATTCAACAACCAATAAGCATAAGGAAAGAAATAAAAAGGGCAACACGTACATTGTTTTCTCACAATTTCCACAAGAATAAACTCACACAATAAGTGTACCATTACACAATGTCAACAAACAAAAAATGCCCCCAGGCCAACACAAGTATCACAAACAATCCCTGATGTAGCCCACCTTGTCTCGCCACGTGTGCAATAGTAAAGTGAATGCTCGCCTTGTCTCGCCACACGCGCATAACAATGTTCCCACCTTGTCTCGCCACATGCGCAACCCACATATATATATATCTCGCCTTGTCACGCCGCATGTGCATTATCAATAGAAAACACGGCACGACAGAAACCTCGTGCATCACACAACAAGTACAACAACAACAATGAAAATAATACAAGAAACGGTAAATATATCAACTCAAGAACCTACGACCACAAGAAAGGCAAAGCTAGTCCACAAGTAATAAACACAAAAAAGAATGCTAGGCATATTAAGAACATCTCAGCAAGGAAGGAAAATAACATGTAACAGTCGTACCTAAATGCACAGGTCAACAACAAGAAACTAACATAATTCCGATAACTCTATGCACAGGCAAGTCAACTAAGGTATAGCATATCCAAACTTCCTTTAAGGACGGGCAGTTTCTAGAATATTCAACAATTTTATTTAAGGACAAGCAATGGGAACATAATCATAACCTCAATTAAGACCAAACACTTTTAGGACTAGATGATGATAATTACAAATGGAGATAAGCAGTTATAAAGACATAGCATGATAGTAAAAGGGAAAAAATCTTCAGATAAGTCAATTAGGAGTCAAATAGGCAATAGGAATGAATAAAAAAAGCAAGAAATTCTAATTTAAGCAAATAAAGATGAAAGTAGAAATTAGGAACCCAATCATGTCAAGAACACATTCATACTCCGTGAATATAAGGACCTAAGATTCCTAAAAGGCCAATTTCTACAAATAAGTCCGAGCACGCACTCGCCACCTCGCGTACAAGGACTACAATCAACATAGAAAACTCAAATCCTAAGGGGTAGTTTCCCCCACACAAGGTTAGGCAAGATACTTACCTCAATTCGGCCAATTCAATACACTATTTAGCTCTTCCTTTACCAATTCACTAACGCCCGGCTCAATCTAGCCAAAAAATAACTTAAATACATCAAACAATACAAGAGAAAACAACTTCAATTAAAAAAGCTACGATACTTGTACAATTTGCAAAACTCAACTCCCCGGTCCCGCACCTTGAAACCCCACAAAATCTACAAAACTCGAGCACCCATTCCAATACGAGTTCAACAATACTAGTTTCACTCAATTCCGACTCCAATTCGATGTTTAAATCCCAAAAATTCATTTTATAAAGTTTTTACAATTTTCCCCAAATTTCTACCTCATAGTACTAATAAAATGATGAAATCATTGATATATCCATGAACATTAACATAATCCGAGTTAGAATCGCTTACTCCGATGAATTTCTTGAAACCCCTCGAAAAATTGCCACAAACCGAGCTCCCAAGGTCCAAAATGTGAAATAATGGCCTAAACCCCGTTTATAGTCCGTTCTCTGATCGCCATTGCGCTGACCGCAAAATTCCATGCGCTGCCACGAACCCAACCCCCGCGGATGCGAAAGAGTAGCGATGTCCGCGCTTCTAGAGGATGCAGTGATATGCTTCAGTATTTTAGCCATAACTTTCACTACATATGTCCAAATGATGATTTCTTTAGAGTTTTGGAAACTAGACACGAAGGGCTACAACTTTCGTTATGAATCATCTGAAAATTCCTTGTAGCTTGAAAGATATAGGCTCCCGAAGCCAGACCAGTGAATCTGCAGGTCTGCCCTAGAGTGCCTCAGCACCCCAAATTGCGCCCTCAGCGGAAATTCCTTCACCCTTAGCAAAAATTAAGCACCAGAACCATGCCTGAATTCCGGTAATGCCCGTACTCGCTCAAACCTCACCCGAAACACACTTGAGGCCTCCGGAACCTCAACCAAATGTTCCATCATGTCCTAAATATCATACCAACTCAATCGAGCTCTCGTATCACATCAAAAAAATAACAAAAAACATGAATCGCACACCAGTTCAAGCTTAATGGACTTGAAACCTCAAACTTTCACAACCAATGTCGAAGCCTATCAAACCTCGTCCGAATGACCTCAAATTTTGCACACACGTCAAAAATGGCACTACGAACCTACTCCAACTCTTGGAATTCCATTTCGACTCAGATATCCAATTTTCCACTGCCGACCGAAAATTGCCAAAAATCTAATTTTGCCAATTCAAGCCTAATTCTACCACGGACCTCCGAAAACATTGCGAACACGCTCCTAAGTCCCAGATCACCTAACGAAGCTATCAAAATCATGCACGCATGTCGATATACACAATGTGAACTTGTTCAAGACCTTATGCCACCGAACGGAGCTTAAATACTCAAAACGACCGATCGGGTCGTTAAATGTGGCTCCAGGAACTCAGCCCATTTCTATTCTGCCATACCGGATGGCCCCGCCAGAGTTGAAAGAGTTAAAGGAACAGTTATTGGATTTTCCTTATAAGGGTTTTATTAGACCTAGTGTGTCGCCTTAGGGTGCACCGGTTTTGTTCGTGAAGAAGAAGGATGGGTCAATGAGGACGTGTATCGATTATCGATAGTGGAACAAGGTCACAATCAAGAACAAGTATCTGTTTCTGAGGATTGTGGATTTGTTTGATCACCTCCAGGGTGCCAAGGTGTTTTCAAAGATTGACTTGAGATCTGGCTACCATCAGTTAATGATTAGTGCGTCCGACGTTCCTAAGACAGCTTTTTGGATGCGGTATGGGCACTATGAGTTTTTGTTGATGTCCTTTGGGTTGACTAATGCCCCGGCAGCATTCATGGACTTGATGACCCGAGTGTTCAAGCCTTACTTGGATTCATTTGTGATTGTGTTTAATGAGGACATATTGATATACTCCCGCAGTCGGATGGAGCATGAGCATCACCTCATGATAGTGCTCCAGACTTTTAGGGACAGTAGTTATATGCTAAATTTTTGAAGTGCGAGTTTTGGTTGGATTCAGTCGCTTTCTTGGATCATGTCGTATCATCAGCAGGTATTCAGGTGGATCCTAAGAAGATTGAGGCAGTCAAGAACTGGCCTCGACCCACTTCAGATACAGAGATCAGGAGCTTATTGGGTTTGTGGAGGGGTTTTCATCTATAGCAGCCCCGATAACCAGGTTCATCCAGAAGTGTGCCCCGTTCAGATGGTCGGACGAGTGTGAGGCGAGCTTTCATAATCTCAAGACAGCTTTGACTATAACACTGGTGTTGGTATTACCTTCAGGTTCAGGATCTTACACGGTAGGGCTGTGCATTTGGATCGGATATCCGAAATCCGAAATTCGATCCACTCTATTTCAGATTTTGCATTTTCGGATTGGCTGCGGATTATGTTTTATAAAATTTGGGATTTTCGGATTGGATTCATATTGGTATGATTTTAATCCGATCCGATCCGAAATCCAAAATTATATGGGCCTATATAAATACTACACTAAAATTTTAGGGTTAATCATAGTCATTTTTCAGATAACCCCTTAGGTTATATCGATGTTCTCCTCTCTCACATATTTCTGGCTCTCTTCCCCCTCTCTTCAAAGTTCAGTCCAGTGAACTTGAAGACCAAACTTCCGCCTCTCTTCACACTTCACTCTTCACTCTTCGTTCTTAGCCACTCCTTCAGTCCAGTGAACTTCAAAGTCCTGTGAAGTAGAAAACTAGAAAGTCCAAATTTGTTCTTCTCATCCTCTCAAGTCTCAACCGGAACAGTCTTCAAGATTGTGGTTTTTTATTCCAAGAAGTTGTTGAACTTTTTAGGTGATGAATGGTGTTTTCTGATTGAATGGTGTTTTAGGAGATGAATGGTGTTTATTCACTCAATTTTTTTGATTCTGATTGAATGGTGTTTTAGGAGATGAATGGTGTTTATTCACTCAATTTTTTTGATTCTGATTGAATGGTGTTTTAGGAGATGAATGGTCCTAAGTCCTAACTCCTAACCAACAAATCTTGTGAGCATGAATTAATTCAGCAGCTTTTAAAATGTCTTTGGTGAATGGTGAGTATGACTTAATTGAGTGACAATCCGATTCGACAATCCGAAAAATTATCTGATCCAAAGTTTAAAATCCAATCCGATCCAATGTTAATTCGGATCAGATTCGGATTGCCTTTTCCAGAATCCGAAATCCAAATCCGAAATATGCTAAATCCGATTCGATCTGATTTGTGCACAGCCCTATTACACGGTATATTGTGATGCCTCCCGTGTTGGGCTCGGAGCAGTATTTATGAAGGAGGGAAGTGTGATTGCATATGAGTCTTGGCAATTGAAGGTTCATTAGAAGAATTACCCTGTTCATGACTTGGAGTTGGAAACCATTGTTCACGCGTTGAAGATTTGGAGGCACTATCTTTATGGCGTTCCATGTGAGGTTTTCACGAATCATCGCAGCCTTCATTATTTATTCAAGCAGAAGGATCTCAATTTGAGGCAGAGGAGATGGTTAGAACTATTGAAAGACTATGATATCACGATATTGTATCATTCGGGAAAGGCCAATGTGGTGGTCGATGCATTTTGTAGGAAGGCAGTGAGTATGGGCAGCCTTGCTTTCATTCCGATCTGTGAGAGACTGCTAGCTTCAGATATTTAGACTTTGTCCAATCAGTTTGTGAGGTTGGATATTTCAAAGCCTCGCGGTGTTATGGCTCATACAGTCGCTCGGTCTTCCTTGTTTGAGTGTATCAGAGATCGGCAGTATGATGACCCTCACTTGATGATCCTTAGGGATACAGTTCGGCACATTGGGGCCAAGAAGGTCACAGTTGGAGATAACGGTGTTGTGAGGATGCAGGGTCGTATATGTATGCCTAATGTTGATGGGCTTCGTGATTTGATCCTTGAGGAAGCTCACAGCACTCTGTATTCTATTCACGCGGACGCTGCGAACATGTACCAATACCTACGGCAGCATTATTGGTGGAGGAGGATGAAAAAAGATATAGTGGCTTATGTAGCTTGGTGCTTGAATTGTCAGCAGGTGAAGTATGAGCACCAGAGACCCGGTGATTTGCTTCACCAGATGGAGATTCCTGAGTGGAAGTGGGAGCGTATCACTATGGACTTTGTTGTTGGACTGCCACGGATTCAGAAGAAAATCGACGTCGTTTAGGTTATTGTGGATAAGTCAGCGCATTTCGTTCCAGTGGCAGTTTCTTACTCCTCAGAGCGGTTAGCAGAGATTTATATTCTGGAGATCGTCTGTCTTCACGGTGTGCCCGTGTCTACCATTTATGATCGTGGTACGCAGTTTACCTCGCATTTATGGAGGGCAGTACAGCGTGAGTTGGGTACGCGGGTCGAGTTGAGCACAACATTTCATCCTCAAAAACAGGCGGACAGTCCGAGTAACCTATTCAAATCTTGGAGGATATGCTTCGCGCCTGTGTTTTTGACTTTGGAGGTTCTTGGGACCAGTTCTTGCCGTTAGCGGAGTTTGCCTACAATAATAGCTATAAGTCGAGCATTCATATGGCTCCCTATGAGGCATTATATGGTAGACGATGCAGGTCGCCAGTTGGGTGGTTTGAGCCTGGAGAGGCTCAATTGTTGGGTACAGATTTAGTACAGGAGACCTTGGACAAGGTCAAGATTATTCAGGATCGCCTTCGTGCAGCTCAGTCCAACCAAAAGAGTTATGCAGACTGTAGATTTCGTGACGTGGTATTCATGGTCGGGGAGAGATTATTGCTTCGGGTATCGCCCATGAAGGGGGTCATGAGGTTTGGGAAGAAGGGCAAGTTGAGCCCTAGGTATATAGGGCCATTCGAGATTCCCGAGAGAGTGGGGAAGTGGCTTATAGACTTGCGTTGCCTCCAGGATTATCATCATTTCACCCAGTATGTCATGTGTCCATGCTCTGGAAGTATCATGGTGACCCGTCCCACGTATTAGATTTCAGCTCTGTCCAGTTGGACAAGGATTTGACTTATGAGAAGGAGCCGGTAGCCATTCTAGACCGGCAGGTTCGAAAGCTGAGGTCGAAGAGTTATCCTTCAGTTCGAGTACAGTGGAGAAGTCATCCTGCTGAGGCAGCTACTTGGGAGTCCGAGCCAGACATGCGGAGTAGATATCCACACCTGTTTGCCAGTTCAGGTAATTTTCTATGTCCGTTTTAGGACGAACGTTTATTTTAGAGGTGGAGATTGTGATGACCAAAGGTCATCCTGTGTTTTAGGGCTTCATCCCACACTCATTAGCCTTAAAAATCTTAGAATTTACCTCCACGATTCGCGTGCGCAGTCCGAGCGTAATTTCGGAAAGCGTTTATGTAAAAAATAGAATAACTAATAAATTTTTAAATTTAAAATTATTTTTAGTTGACTTTGGTCAACGTTTTGAGTAAACGGACCCGAACCCGTGTTCTGACGGTCCCGATGGGTCCGTAATAAATATGGGATCTAGGCGTATGTCTGGAATCGAATTCCGAGGTCCATAGCCCGAGAAATGAATATTTAACTAAACTTGAATTTCAGAAAATCTATGGTTTTGAAGTATATGTTTAATGCTTAATCTTGATAGTATCGGACCCGTTTTTAGGTTTCGTTATAACATCTAAACCATGTCTGCAAATTTAGAAACGGATCTCATATGACGTGATTCAGACCCTCGGTTGAGAAAATAGAAACTTTAAGTGTTCTTGAGAATTTTCATTGATTTTGGTGCTTAATTTATAGTTCGAGGTGTTATTTTTGCGATTGGATCGCACGAGCAAGTTTGTATGATGTTTTTAAACTTGTGTGCATGTGTGGTTTGGAGCCCCGAGGGCTTGGGTGCCATTCAGGCGATGCGCGATTTGAGTTAAAACTCTACCAAGGCTGCTAGTGCACCAATTCTGGTGTGGCCGCAGGTGCGAGCGCCAGCCCGCAGATGCGACCGAGGACATCTTTCCTTTTTTCGCAAACGCGGACTCCCCATCGCAGGAGCGAGACCGCAGAAGCATAAACTCGTCCGCAGATGCGGCCCCAAGGGCCCAGTCCCATTCTGCAGAAGCGTACCTCTTGTCCGCACATGCGGACACGCAGATGCGGCCCAAGTACCGCAAGTGTGAGGGTCGAGCAGTGGGTTCATTTAATTCGAACTCCACCCTTTTTCTTCTTATTTTTAATGGAGTAGACGACCTAGGGCGATTTTTCTAAGGAACTTTCTTCCCCAAAACGTAGGTAAGTGTTCTTTAGCTTGTTTCTTTCAACCTTTTTCTTCTATTTACAAGAATTAAACCTAGAATCTAGGAATTTTATGGTAGAAATTAGGGGTTTTAGGTAGAATTAGGGACTTTTGGAAAACTAGGAATTTGATCTCAATTTGGGGTCGGATTTCGAAACCAATTGCATATTCGGGTTCGGGGTGAATGGGTAAACGAATTTTGGTTCGAACTTCGAGTTTTGACCAAGCGGGCCCGGGGTCGGTTTTTTACTTTTTTTGGGGAAATTTCGGGAAAATCAGTAATTATTAAATAAAGATAACTCCTTTAGTAATGATTGATGTTATTAAGTTGATATTGACTAGATACGAGTGGTTCAGAGGTGGAAAATAGAGGAAAAGCAATAATTGAGCATTGAGTTGGCCGTCGGATTGAGGTAAGTGTTTGGTCTAACTTCGACTAGAGGAATTAAGATCCCCTACTTATCTGCTGTATGAAAATCCATGTGTGTGGTGTATATGTGAGGTGACGAGTACCTATGCACCGCCAAATTATCTATTTAGCATGTTCCCTTCCCTGTTGCCCATTTATTATCTTCCTGTCTTAACTGTTTCATGCTTATTGATGTTTCTATGTCTAATTGCTTTTTGTTAGATATTGTTTCTTGTTTGAAAGTATTAGTTGTTCCGTAGTTTCATTGAGGTACATTATTGGTTAAGTTGGTTCGTCGGTGTTTCATGGTATATTTCGGTTGGTCTCGCTATGTAGTATTAATTGGTGAAGTTCCATAATTGTATATTTTTCCGTTTACATTGATTTGAGACATACATGTTGTGGAGGGTTTGATCTAAATTGTGAAACATTTGTTCTTATTGTGGGACTGATGATTGTCTGGTGGGATCGGGTTGCACGCCGTAACAAGTAGTAATAAGAGTGGACGGATGGGATCGGGTTGCACGTCGCAACAGGAGGAATAACAGTGATATATTGAGGAGTAATAAGGATGGACAGGAAGGATCGGGTTGCATGCCGCAACAGGATTAATAAGGGTGAATGTTCGTATTTTATTGATTATATGGTGGGATCGGGATGCATGCCGCATCAATTTGTTGTTTACATATTCTGCTTCTACTGTGATTTCGTTCTTTAGCACTGAAATTCTCTTAGGGGTTGGTTATAGTTGCGTATTGACAAAATAGTTGGGTTACTTATTTATCTACTACAAGTTACTGTTTCGTTTCGTTTTGTACTCCCTTTTTTCTTTATTATAAATTGTATGCAGGTAATATTATAAATGCCCTGTCGTAGCCTCGTCACTACCTCGTCGAGGTTAGGCTCGACACTTACCAGTACATGAGGTCGGTTGTAGTGATGCTACACTCTGCACTTCTGTGAAGATTTTGGAGCTGATCGTGGTTGACCGAGATGTCGGTTGTAGATATTCGTCAAGGAGACACAAGATAGTCCTGCAGGCGTCCGCAAGCCCTGGCGTCCCCTCCTACGCTTTACATTTCTATTTTTTTTTTTCCTCTTTCGAGACAGATGTACTTTTCTTTCAGACCCATACTTGTAGATATTCATAGAATGTTCGTGAGTTGTGACACCAGTTTCTGGGTGCTAATAGTTTCGATTTTATTAATATTGCAAGGATAATCGGTTAATTATGTACTTCCGCTTTTATTTCGTTGAGTTAGCTTGTTAAATTTTGATTATAAAAGAAAAAGTAACGGAAAAAGGTTATAGAACTCTAAAGTTTGGTTGTCTAGCGAGTGCGATGTTAGGCGCTATCACGGTCCGGACAGTAAGAAAGTTGGACCGTGACAATCTCGATACCAAATCTAGGTTTAATTATTCTTCTCAAGTTGGATAACTGCAAAAGTGAGTAATATGTTTCTTGTAAACTGTAATAAGAATTATTTTTTAATTATTTGGGTTTTGACACTTTTGTTAGTGGCATTGGATTCCACTTT
Organism: Nicotiana undulata; assembly: GCA_005239495.1. Taxonomy (NCBI): domain Eukaryota; kingdom Viridiplantae; phylum Streptophyta; class Magnoliopsida; order Solanales; family Solanaceae; genus Nicotiana; species Nicotiana undulata. The sequence continues at coordinate 340 of MDKH01220548.1, read as the reverse complement.
CAGTAGCTCTTTTTCAGTGCTTAATTTGATCTTACCAAAGCCCTTGCAAGTAAGCGTGAGACCTTTTTATTGTCCGAATCTTAAGTTTATGTATATCAAAATTTCATACTTGACACATTTTGTTTATTCAGTCAATTTGTTATTATGAAACCAATAGTTCTTTTGTTTATTCATTCAAAATTGTTGTTAGGAAACCAATAGTTATCAGCTAGAAATTCCCCACAAATACTTTTTCCCTTCAGTTAGTGGACCGTCTTGTACCGCTAAGTAATGCATTCTATCAATTTGTCTAATGCTCATCTTTTTAGTTTTTTTTTAGCAAACATGAAATATATATATA
>ML249613.1:0-37241 GCA_005239495.1 Nicotiana undulata | reverse complement strand
GGGGGGGGGGGGGTGAAGGTTAATATGTGGGTGGAGGTGTTTGGTATGTGAGAGGATATTTAGGACCTTGGGCTACCATTACAACACCTACTTCCTTTTCTTCGAAATACCTCCCGATTGCAAGGCTTTATTTGTGGCCTGCAGTGCCTCAGAATTTGTCACCATCCCGCTTTTGATCCCTTCTTCTATTCTTTCTCCTAGCTTGACGATGTCAGAGAATTTGTGGTTCTCAATAACCATAAACCTTTCATAATACTGTGGGTCTTGAGCTCTGACGAAGAACTTGTTCATTCGTTCTTCTTCGAGCGCTAGCCTTACTTTTGCAGCCTCAGATCTCCACCGAGTAGCATATTCACGGAAGGTTTCTATTGGTTTCTTCTTGAGGTTTTGAATGTAGAAAACATCTGGTGCGTTCTCTGTATTGAACCTGAATCTTTCCATGAAGTCTAACGCCATGCTTACCCAACTAACCCACTTCTTTGGGTTCTGTATTATATACCAAGACAATGCATCTCATGTGAGGATTCGCATGAACAGTTTCATGCGGATTTATTCATTTTTGCCTACTCCTACAAGCTTATCACAATATGTCCTCAAATGCACTTTCGGATCACCAGTTCCATCGAACATTTCAAATTTGGGATGCTTGTAACCCTCCAACAATTACGTCTGGCTGAATGCACAAGTCTTCATACTTTAACCTTCAATGCCTTTACGTTCGACATTCTGAACTCTTCCAGTGAGCTTCTTGAGTTCCTACGTCATATTCTTAATGAGCATGTCCTTCTCGGTCGATTTAGGTATGTATAGGGTCTGTTGCAGGGTGTGGGGTAAGGTTTCCATGTATATTGGATTACTTTGATGGACTCTGGGAATCTGGGCATAAGGGTGGTCATTTGTTGAGTTTTAGGGATCAAGAGTAGGTTGTGGTACATTCTAGGGAGTGTGATAGGTGGTAGTATGTGGGTATTGGGTTTGATAGTGATGGTGTTGTTGAAGAGTTGGTACTGGGGGAGGATTAAGGTTTTGAGGAGGTGTGGGGTACTGGTGTGTTGCAGGAGGGTTTGGTGGCGGGTTTTGGTTTTGCGTGTTTTGTGGTGGCGTTTGGTTCTGGTAGCTGGATTTTGTTGGTTAATATCTGGGACATTGAGGGTGAGAGAGAGGTTTTCCAAGTTTCGGACCTGCACCTTGTACTCTAAGATCTTCTGTTCCAGACAAAAGACCAGTTCATTCTGCGCTAGACTGCTTCGGCCGTCAGAAGTTTTGACATTTTCTGCCTGGTAGCATTATCCTTTCTGATACCACTCAAATCATCCATTTTCCCTTTTCCCTTTTTTCTTACTTTTAGGATCTCTTGGTGGAGGACCTCTGATCTAGTGTGATATGCTGACGAAGCCAGTATGCACGAACCAACCTTGAGGAATGTGAATAATCAAAAGAAAGAAAAAGCAAAAAGTAACCAAGTTAGTAAGGAATATTAAAAGAGTGTTTGTGATATTAAAACACGTTTCACAAAGTCATGCAATAATTCGTGTCCTAATTTGGGAACCTCATTGTGCCCGAGGTAGGCTTAAGCAACACGTAGACTTGGATAAAATTGATTCCAACATTTGCGTCATTTCATTAATGCGAAAATGAACCAAACCTTTACTACATCGACAATAATAGTAAAGTCACTAATTGCATTTAGCCTTATTACAATTGAAATCTAAAACTAAGCTAGAAAACAATAAAGAACAATATTTGCTAGTCTACTTGGTCCCTGATGGACCTTCTCCATGCTTGGTTCTTTTGACTCCATCAATCAAGTTCCCCAAGTCGCGCATATCCAATAATAAGTAAGCCTTTGCTAGATTCCCTCCTTCACTGCCATCCGTGTTTTGACAATCTGCAAGCCTCTTTCTCAATCTTTCCCTCAAGCTCCATCAATCCGTGTTCTACATATTCCAACCTCTTTGTTGACTTAGTGGCGATTCCCCTCCATTCATTTATAGCCTCCATGTCCACTTTGTGCTATTCCAGATGCCTAGCTTGAGACTCAAAAACCCTTTTACGCAGTCTCCTATATTTCACTTGTGGCTCAGCAACATCATCAATGATCCCTTTTTCCAGATTGACCCGTGGCTTAACGTCTCCTGCTATATAATCTACCAGCCATGATGGATAGAAGTACACATGACCAACATGACATCTGTTTGGATCAATAGTCTCTCTTTCCACAATGACCTTCTGGTTCCACATATGTTGTGCCTCAAACTTGAAAAGAATACGTCCCCTTTGAAATCTGCCTTGTACTGGACCATGTTGGAAACCCGAGGTACGACCTGTTTTCTTCCTGCTTGTCTCATTACCCTTATAGAAGCATAAGGATAAGTGCCTCACAACCCGATCAATACTAAATGAGTATCTCTCAACCTGATGATGAACTCACTTCTAGGAAACCATTCAAACATCCAATGTACCTTCTTGTCTGTCAGATTGCTGAAGAAACACATCCAACTTACAACACTTCCCGACTGTGCAATCATGTCTAAGATAAATGTCATTTTATTTCGATGGTGGTAGGCTATGTAGTCATTCAATGGTCGTCGTAGAAGCTCTTGACGATATTCTCCCCTCTGAAAGTGTTCCTATAGCCAGACTTGAAGTAACATATTATAACCTTCAAAATGTCCGAATCACTTCTTGCACTTATCTAGAGCGCGGTACAATTCATCTAGGATAATGGGGATGATGGTGTAGGTTTTCCCCTTGATGCCTTCCATTAATGTCCTTGCAACCATAGCTAAACGAGTGTGGATCATTCCCCCTTTCATTGAAAATATCAAGAGACCCAAGAAGTAGACGATGAACACATAAACCCGGTGGTGCGTCCAACCTAGGGAAGTAATGGAGAGTTTCTCATGATGAAGACGATACGATTTACTATGTCCATAACTATCATAAAGAAACCCAAAAGGGATGTAGGATTTCTTTAAGCAGAGAAATTCTTCATTTTTCTTAAAGCCCAACAACTTTAGAAAACTGCGAGGGGTGCGATTCTCGGCCTCAATAAATGTCCTATTTGGTTGGATATTAAGCAAAGATGGAAAGTCACCCAGTACCTTTCTCATATGATTCTTGTCGCAAGGTGCAAGGTCTTTCCACCAGTCAAGTAGCAGAGGTGGGATATTTTGGACCATGTCGAACCTGGAGACTTCGTGCTTCATTTTCTGCAAACAAATAAAGGTTAGACCTTCCCCCCCAGATTCAACCACTTACACAATAATGATCAACATATTGGCAAAATTATCCAAGTAATGCACATAACATGATTATGTCCATTGGTATTGTGGAAATCCCGTCGTACTTTGGACAAGGCTTCTTAGCGGGCTATTACGTTAACAACATTCATGTACATTTGACATTGGAGTAAGGTTTATAGAATGGTCTAGACTGGTACTCGCAAGAACTTCATAGGGAAAGGCACGGGACCGCCGACTGCAGCGCTGGTCAACTAGTCTACCGCAAATAAGCCTTTCTGATTTAAGAAAAGGGTAATTTTGGAACAGCGTGGACACTCATCAAGCGCCGCTATGTTGATAATTGGCACGGGTGGAGTGTGATGTGGAGCATGATTTGTGCAGAGATAATAATATGTTGCCAAGTATTTGCATGATAGAATATGTAACAGTAGTAAATAGGACATCAAAAGTAAACATGGAAAGAGAAGAAAGACAAAGGGAAGAAGTAAATTTAGTTCATAAAAGTATATGCGGGAAATAAAGCAGGTAAGGAAGTAGGGATAGGAAAGGCATGATATAGCAGTATCAGACAAGATGAAAAGAAATGAAGAGTGGTCATAGCAAATAAAGGTGAATGGGGAAGGGATGTGCATGTCATAATAGATTTAAAAAAATAAAGGTGAATAGGTAAGGGATGTACATGTCATAGAAAATTCAAGAAAATAAAGGTGAAGGTGGGAAGGGATGTGCATATCATAATAGACTTACACAAATAAAGGTGAATGGGAAAGGGATGTGAATGTCATAGAAAATTCAAACAAATAAAGGTAAATGTGGGAAAGGATGTGCACATAAGTCAAGTTGATTATGGTAAGAGCCTAAGTGTATCCTCAGCAGAGTCGTCATGCTGTCGCGCCCCTTTTTCTCGCAAAATCAGGCTTTGACGTGTGAAAACTCTTTTAAGGAAGTATTAAGGAGAAGAGTCGACACCTAACGGCTTTTAAGGTGCGTTAGGGAACCTATTACGAAAATAACTCTACTATAACTAGTCAGTGCCACCAAAGATCGGGTAAGTGCTCAAATTACCTCAAAGAGAAGGTGTTAGGCACTCTTCGAGGTCCACAACTGTGGGTCCTGACCGAACAAAAGACTATGTGGATTAGTCTAGGTGATCAAATAAACAAAGAGAAAAATAAGAGTCACAAAGTTTCATCATTACACAATGAGGATTGGTACAAATCTTAAAGACTACAAGGATACAACTATAAAGGTCTATTTTAAGTGTATAAAAGGAAGGGGGATCCTAAGTTTTTTAGCCTAAAGGATCACCCCGTGCAACATAAATAATAATTCACAACTCCTTTTAGATAGGAGTTGCTCATATTTTCAGCGGGCACAGACTATCATCTCCTGCTACCCGATTACTATGTTGAAGTTGTTTACCTAAATCGTTCTAATTCAGTTCTAAGTCGCGTCCTATGCGTGCACTACTCGTCCCATGCCTATGGTCCAGGAGGCTTTGGACCTACTATTTGGGTGGTTCTAGACTTTACTTAGGCTGCCCAAATGATAAAAAACTAAGCGACATTCAAAACAAATAAGACTTCACGTAAAGACAGTTAAGGCCCAAGTTCCTCCACACATAACAACAAATGCACGCGAACAAACTTTAAATTATGGGCAGCTTAAAGTTTGAGGTGTTGCTTTAAACCTATAGACATGATTTCTAAATGACCACTCAGTTAAAAAAATGTCTCATGGCAGTGCTGCTATTCAAATAATTGCGATGACACATTACAAATTATAAAACCTATAAGCATGAGCTTTAAGTGATTTGCGCATGGGGGCAGTGATAACCATTGAAAAACTCACAATTACTTCCGTTTGATCCTATTGGCATGCTTTCTAAATGAGAAACAGTATTTATAGATAAGTTCTAATAATAGTTCAAATATTTACCCCTTATTCCGATAGGCATGTTATCTAGGCGAGCGGAGGAATAAAACAACATAAGCAGTCAATTAGTTAATCAATTATAACCCAATAGACATGGTATCTATATGAGGATTAGCAGAGCATAAATTAATATAACCCTATAGGCATGTTATCTAGTAAGTACACTGCAGTAGACATGGGAACAAATAAGCATTTAAACTCATGCGTCTGATAACAGACAAGGTGAGTCAGTGTGTGATTCCCTATAAACATAGTTTCTACTAGTGTATAATACATGAAACCAAATAGTGTACATGGCAGGTTGGACAGAATAACAAATAGATCATATAGACCGTATAGACATGTTTTTACCCTTTATGCAAGCGTTAGAATATACTCGTTTCCCCAATTTCACTAAATCCTCAAATGGTTTGTTTGCAAATTATTACAAATCCCAAGAAGAAACGAAAATAAGCCTCAATATTACAATATTGAAATAATTACATGCCCAAGAGGAGACAATTAGGACTGCCTGGGCCTTCAATGAGCTTATTCTTCGCTTTAACAGCAAGCCCAGACCCAAACTCGACTCGAGATTAGAGTATTCCAATTCCAAACTTCAAAATCATGTATAGACCCATACAAAGCAGAGGTGGATGATTCACCCACCCAGTAGTGACAAATGAACATCTTAACCAAATGACTACTTACTAAATTAATTAAGAATACTCTAAGTCCACACACTCTGTTCTTAGAAGTCATAATCCAAAGTCACATATATAGGAAAACATTAAATTGAAAGTCACATGAGACATATATGATGGAGGCTCATGTTTGTATTTCCAAAAAATATTGTTTGAAGTGACAATATTGAGCAACATGAGCTAGCAAGCCACTCCACATAGAGTTTCAAAGTAAATCATGATTTAGGACCAACCTAAAGAACTTCAAATGACAATCTAGCATAATCATAGGCAAGAAGCAAGTAGAGTACAAATTTCACATGAAGGTTTTAACATGATGGTCTAACGAGAACATGGTTACAAATAGCATAACAACATACTAGTGGCATAGTTTTGGCAATTATATCATTTGGTTGAACATGAAACTTAACATGATGGGAATTTATCATAGCACAAAGATTACAAAGAAACTTTTGGTAGGTAAAAGAACAAATCAACTATACTTTAACATGACAAGCATATATCAGGACTCTTGTTAGTTGATCACACATAAGAGCAGAAGTGGAATATTTATCCTAGAAGTCTTAGGTAATGCTAAAGATTACAATTATCAGGATTGCAAATGGCAGAGAAACATGTTTAGGCTATATATTAAGACAATATTGTAACATGGGATGGTTAGGGATCAATTTGCAAGGTGATAGTATCATACGTATAAACGGTTCAGGAGAAAGCGACTTATTAAGGAAAATTCTAGGAAGGCATTAATTCTATAGGAGTTTCAGTACAAATGTTCAAAGTGAGGTATGGGAAAGGGTTTGATACTAAATGGTCAATGTAGGAATTTAAGCATACATAAACACGACAACATCAAACAAGCATAACATCCGAGAATTCTTCCAAATTAACTAAACATGAATGGACATATGCAAACTTGTACAAGTTATGATAAAGGATTGTAGAAGAAATTCAATGCAAGGTCGACACAATATCATATTTGCTTAGAAAGGTCCACATAACACAGATATTCTGAAGCATGAACACACACATGGAAGAAATATAGTTGCGAGGGTTTGAACACTTACCAGTTTGCAGATTTAACAACAAATAGAGGAGAATCACCAAATTCCAGTAGCAAAGTAAGAACAACAGCAAAAACTCCAAACCCTAGTGCGTCAGAGTTTACAGGAGCTTCGAACGAGCCCCGAGCAGTGCTCGGACTAGGGAGGTAGATATGGGAGTTAGGGGAGGGTTTTTTATAGTGTTCAATTAACCAAAATCAGAGAAGTAAAACATCAATCAAATCACAAAAATAAGGAAATAGTAGCATGAAAAATCGATTTTGAATTGGATTATGAGAACACTAGTCAAATCCTAGTTTGGCAGAAATCAAAGATTAGCTGAAGATCTTGGTGAATCGGACCCATATAGCCTTGCTATGAATGTTTATGGAGGAAATAATGTCTGGATCTTAACGATTTAAGGTGATTTACCTTGATTTAAAGCCTGATACTTGCCAAAAATGGGAAAGTACTAAGTAATACCATAATCGCGTAAAAGGTAAGAAAATGACAAAGGGAATCCATGATTTGATCGGATTTGGAGAAGATTGGTGAATACGGCTAGGATTTCTGAAGGAGGGAGGAGGAGAGATGATGAAAATGGGGGCGACATTCTTAGGAAAATGAGGATTAGGGTTTGGGGTTGGGTAACTTAAAGTGGTAGGGTAATTGTGTCTAAGACCCGACTGGTCATTTTGAGCTCTAGCGCATCGTTTGGCGGTTTGAGGACATGAGCAACTTCATTTCAGGTATTATGACTCGTAGGTGTGGTTGGAGTTGAATTTCAGGAAGTTCGGAGTCAAATTTGAAAGAAAATTCTTATTTCAGAAGCCTTAAGTTGGAAGACTCGACTAAGATTAGACTTTTGAGTAAACGACCTCAGAATCAGGATTTGAAGGTTCTAGAAGGTTCGTATGATGATTTCGGACTTGGGTGTATGCCCGGATCAGATTTTGGATATCCCGGGAGCGTTTCGACGTATATTGTGGAAGTTGGCATTTTAGAAGGAATTCTATAAGTCTAGGTTGAAGTGCATTTTAGTGATAATGATGTCCGTTTGGGATTCCGAGTCTAGGAATAGCTCCGTATGGTGATTCTGGATTTGGGAGCGCGATTGGAAATGAATTCAGATGTCCGTAGGTCATTATGAAGTCATTTGGCTAAAGATAGTAATTCGAAGGTTTTTGAGAAATCCAACCGGAAGTGGAAATTTTGATATCGGGTTCGGAATGAGATTCCGAAAGTTGAAGAAGGTCTGTAATGTTGAATGTGACTTGTGTGCAAAATTTGGGGTCAGTCGGACGTGATTTGACAGGTTTCGTCATCGAATGTAGAAGTTGGAAATTTCAAAGTTCATAAAGCTTGAATTTGAGAACGATTCGTTGTTGCGATGTTATTTGATGTGATTTGAGGCCTCGAGCAGGTCCGCATTATGTTTTGGGACAGGTTGGTGTAATGGGACGGGGTCCAAGGGGCCTCGGGTGGATTACGGGTGGTTAATGGATCAAAACTTGAAGTTGAGGAAGAGCTGAAGCTGCTGGTGTCTGGTGTGACCGCACCTACAGTGCTTTGGCCGCATGTGCGGAATTGCAGAAGCGGCCATAAGGGTCGCATATGCGGGAGTGGTGGCTTGGCTGGGGGACGCAGGTTCTAGGTTATTTCCGCACCTGCGGAAGCGCATATGCGGTTAAGGGAGCGCAGGTGCGGAGCCAGGCTCGGAAAGAGGAGACCGCAGGTCCAGAGTAATTGGGAGCACCTGCGGGAGCGCAGGTGCGGGCTAGAGATCGCAGGTGCGAAAAGGCTGGAGGAAGTGTGGTGTTTTAAAATGGGAAATTAGCCGTTTCCTTCATTTCTCTCATTTGGTTTGGACGATTTTGGAGAGCTCAAGAAGGGAGTTTCTTCAGGTAACACAAGGTAAGATATTCCAACTCATTTCAAGTTAAATGCATGGTTTACGTACAAATTTAAGTGGGGAAATTTGTGTAAATTATGGAATTTGGAAGAAAACCTAGAATTTGGTACTTTGGACTTTTACCACGGATTTGAGCATGAAAATGAGACTAAATTATGTATTTGAGTTAGTAAAGCTATGGGTAATCATTATCTTCGCAAAATTTTGGAATCCGGGCACGTGGGACCGAGGGCAATTTTGTCAATTCTTCGAGCGGAGTTAGGAATTTATATAATTTAAATGGTTATGTGTATTAGAGTATATTTTCATTGGTTTGCCGTTATTTGGATAGTTTTGGAGAGTTTTGCAATTGATTTGGAGTCGTCGGAAGGGCTCGGAGGCCGACTATGAAACTTCGGAGCGAGGTAAGTCTCCTTTCTAACCTTGTGAGGGGAAATTGTCCCCATAGGTGAAATAATTAAAGATGTGCTACTATTTGTTGGGGCTATGTACGCACGAAGTGACGGGAGTCCATGCGTAGCTACTAGTTATGCATATGTCCTGGTAGTTTTAGGCCTACGTCATGCTTTGTTGTTATTATATCTGATTTGTATTTATTGTTTGCTTTGAGAATAAGTTAGATTGAGCATACGTATTGAATAATTTTAAAAAGAACAAAAAATTTGTTATAAAATGGGAATCTTGAAAGTTTTCACAGAAAGTTCATGTCTTGGAAAAGAAGAGAAAGAATACTTTAATAACTATAGAGATTTATGTGTAACCGCGTCGCATGTATGATTCGCGAGCGGGGTAAACCCTCCTACCACACTCTTATGGGATCGGGCTGTTCGCCTCGGCAGGACTTATGTACCATACTCTTATGGGATCGGGCCGTTCGCCTTGGCAGGATTCATGTACTACACTCTCATGGGAGCGGGCCGTTCGCCTCGTCAGGTAAATAGATGCATATTTGGTTCGCGCCGTTCGACCCTTCGGCAGTGCACAATTACTCTTATGGGATCAAGGCCATACGCCTCGACATTTCCTAAATATTTATTATCCTCATTGAATCGTGCGTAATATTTGGCTAGAAGCCAGTGTATTTGAGAGTTTTCCCCTTAATTGAAGTATAACAACCTATTTGGGTGAAACTGTATCTATGTTACGTCTTATTTATGGAAGGAAATTGTCAATTGAGAGCTGAGTAAATTGTAAGGAGGGGATCATACCGTGATATCTATTCTCGTTTGTTATATACATTTACTCTGTTTTATATTTATTTATTTCGTTACTATACCTGATATTATTTGACCTCTAGAAAGTGACAAAGTTGACCTCTCGTCACTACCTCTTCGAGGTTAGGCGGGATACTTACTGAGTACACATTATTTTCGTACTCATGCTATACTTGCTGTGTATTTTTATTGCACAGGTACATTCATAGCTGGTGGAACCCGCTTGACGCAGCGATGTGACGGACTTGGAGACTTAGACGAGCTGCACCATCCAGAGATGATCCGCAGCCGACAAAGTCTCCCTCAGATTTATTGTACTTTATATTTAAATTCCTTGTCCAATTGTATTTCGGACAAGCATTGTAGTATCTGTAAAATTCTTAGAAATTTGCTCATGCACTTGTGACACCGGGTTCTGAGATTTATTACGGGATTTATTTGCTATTTAAATTTGCTAAAGATGTTATTGTTTACTTAGTAGAAGTTCGATAATGATTGTTTAAGAAAATGAAAAAACAATGATTTCAAAATATTATAATAAAGATTTCATTAATTATTAAGTGTTGGCTTGCTTGACTGTGGGGTCCGGCGCCGTCACGACATTTATGGATTTTGGGTCGTGACAACGTGGTATCAGAGCACTAGGTTCCCTTAGGTTTCCCAAGTCATGAGCAAGTCTAGTAGAGTCTTGCGGATCGGTACGGAGACGTTTGTACTTATCTTCGAGAGGCTACATGGTTGTCAGGAGTACTTCCATCCCTGATTCCTCATTNTTATCTTCGAGAGGCTACATGGTTGTTAGGAGTACTTCCCTTCTTGATTCCTCATTGTGCGATTTGATTCCTTTGAGGCTTATGCCTACATTTCTTCTTACTCAATCTTATGCGTCGCGAAGCGCTTGCAATAAATCGGGAATATAGGAATTGTAATTGTACCTTAGATGAGGTGCGGAATATTTCTCCCTGCGAAGTTGATTGGGGCTATTGTTGTTACTCTGCGGAAGGATATTATGTTGTTCAGCTCACTAGCTGTGTTTCTGGGAGCTTTGAGGATATGCTCAGGTTGTTATGATGCTTATGATTTGTTATTGCGCGGTGTTGATATGATGGTAGAATGCTTGCCCTTATGTCGGGGTAATGAGTGACTTGAAGGGAGGTCTTCTCGAAGCGTGATTGCGAGATTTCAGTATTTTAGTTCCGGCGGAGGAAGGACAATTGGGCTATTAATGTTCAAGTTTGGGTGATGAAGTAATAAGACATTTTTTTTATTTTTTATTTTTTTTAGTAATCCACTAGGCAGGGCCTAGGGCTGGTTTTTATATATAAAGCAAAGTAAGACAAAATCCTAAGTTATCTCACAAGGAGTGAGATGATAATGTGTGATAACTATACATAGGATCCTATTACCAATATTGAGCTTAAGAAACCCAATATTAGTATGACAATTGAGTCTAGCAAATAAAATTATTGAACTACATTTGAAAACTAGCCTACTATAATATAAAGATGGTCCAAATGAACCAAGCACCTGCCTATTAGAGGTGAACATTACCCAGTTACTCAACATATGTACACTCTTCATTGTAAATATTGCCTCCATGCTATGTGATTGAGAATCCATTCCAATGTTCCATCCCGTAGCTTTTCCATGCGTTTTTGTCCTTGTATTTCCCATTTGTTCTCATCTTCATGATCATATGGATCTCCAGGTGAAGTATAGCAGCCCCAAGTACCCTAACTCAATAAGATTCACAAACCAAAGCTGGGAGACTACCGCATCTCCCATTTGGTTGTGTGCAGTGGTTTATTTTTTCTTTGCCTTGGCTTATTAGCTTCCTTAGTGGGTGTAGAGGGTGTAGACGCTTGCCTTGTTAGGGTGTTACCCCATTTATTATCGTATAAGCCCGTATCCTTCCCCCACTCGAGACATGCCTAGGTCAATGTCATTCCAGCGATGGAGATTTTACCTCCCGATTCGTGTGCTGTCCATTTGTCTCTTGTTGTTACCCTTGCCTTGGGTGATTCTTCACATGGAATATAGTTGTGTTGCATCAAGGACCAGGCCCATAAAGCCCCTATCGTTCCCTTAATGTCATGCCAATTCCATCGCGTGAAGATGTCACCCTTTGGCTCTTTCCAGTAGCTAGTGCTCGCATTTGTGCCTACCACCTTTCCTTCCTCAAGGGAGTGAGTACCAAGTACTAATACCACCCATAGAGGTCGTAGTTGGAGGTAGGTTATGAGCACATAAGAACCTGCAAAAAAGAACACAAAGTTAGCAAAAAACATAGCCACCATGTACTCCTCCCTAAGGACTTGTACTTGGTGACCAAGTGTGATCTCCTTGCACCATCTCCACCTTGCCCCCATACTTCTCAATTCTTTGCTACTTTCACCCTTAGATAAGGCCATTGTAGTTTATCTTCATTCACAATTGTCCTCCCTTTCCCATCCAGATTCCAGTAGCCATGACATTCAATGTCCCCCTCGTCCAAGGCATAATTAGCTAGGTGATCCGCCAGTTTGTTAGCTTCCCTAAACACGTGAGACACCTTGTAATTACCCCTCTCCCTGTATTTCCAAATCTCCTCCATCATGTCAACTATACACCATGGTGGCTTCCACTCCTTTTCAATTACATTCTTTAACAACATTGAATCAGTTTGGAGCCACACATTATGAAAGTTACGTTCATCACATACCTTTAAAGCCTCCAAAATTGCCACTGCTTCAGCCATCGTATTTGTTGTTTCCTCAATCCCCTTGCCCAATGCATACACCACATCTCCGTGTCATCTCTAATACACAAACCTATTGAACTCCTGCCTGGGTTACCCCTTGAAGCACCATTAGTATTCACCTTCAACCACCCTTCATTAGGTATTTCCCAAACAACCTTTTCATATCTCAACTTATGGGTGTATTGCTCTAGCATTTCCAGTAGGTTAAGCCACTTGTGAGGTACATTTTTGAGGCCAGGTTTCCTCACTTTCACAAGAGATTGTAAAGAGGAAGAAACTTGATAGATCACCCTACTAATGGACACTGCATCACCGTACTTGAAGCTATTCCTTCTCTTCCATAATTCCCACACAATGCAAGATGGTAATGATTGTATTATCGGCTTGATTCTTGGCACCACTTGCACTGTCCAATACCTAATAATGGCGTGATGCATAATGTGATCGTCCACCCTTATTCCAGCCCTAGAGAGGAAATATTTCCATACAACCTTGGCAGCATGAGAGGTAAAGAACAAATGGGATAATGTCTCTTCCTTGGGCTCACTACAGCACCAACACCTTGAGGGCATGCGATACCCTAGCCTCTTCATGAAATCATCTAATGGTAACTTTGCTCTCCACACTTTCCACATGAAAAAGGCAATTTTGAATGGCAATCCTTTCACCCAAATATTTTTGTAAGCAATTCTAGGATCATTCCTTCTTCTCACATAATTCCACGCTGACTTCACACTGAAATTCCCCCTTGCTTCCAACATCCAGTATGGCACATCGACCACATTATCCATTACTAGAGGCTTTATTGTATCCAAAATATGAGTAGAAAACTCCAAAGGTAAAGCCTCCAAAATTTTCTCCACATCCCACAGTCCATCTTCCACGACATCATAGACATTATGTATTGTTTCATCTATACCAAACTCCGGAGGAAAAAGGAAATATAGAGCCCCCAAACCTGTCTAGTTATCAAACCAAAAAAGTGAGGATCCCATCTTAGGGTGCCATGTGATTTGGTGTTCTATGGTATCCCTACATTGTAGCATCTTCCTCCATTTATGAGACCCCTGTCTCCAAGGTACAATAATTGTATTGAACTTCTTACAATATTTTTGACTCTTGAAGGAACTCCATTTGCTTGGCTTTGTCCTATAATTCCACCACAATTTACAAAATAAGGCCTTAGAAACATCATGAAGAGAACGAAAGCCAATACCTCCTTCCTCACACGGCATACATAGAGAATTCCATGAGGACCAATGCCTACTAGTACCTCCAATTGCGCTACTCCAAAAAAATTGAGCAAATATCTTGTGTAACTTGTTGATAACATTTTGAGGAGGGTTCACATCTGAGAGCAAATGTATGGTCATACTTTGCAAGACATGGGAGATCAATATAGCCCTACCTCCAATTGATAGCAATTTTCCTTTCCAACCTTGTAGTTTGTTCATCACTTTTGTAATCAAATCTTGATAAAACTCCATCTTCCTTCGTGCATAGAAAATAGGACAACCCAAATAAGTGAAGGGGAATTCTTTTCTATTAATTCCAGTAGCCCTCTCCACCCTTGTCACCACATCTAACTCCACGAAATGATGCATATACAAGGCTTATTTTCCTTTGTTAATCATCTGGCCCGAAGCAGCTTCATAGGCACCAAGTACTTGCATGATTAATCTCAATGAAATTTCATCAGATGAGCAAAAAATGATTGTGTCATCCGCATATGCCAAGTGATTGATTTTAGGACTCCATTTTGGCATCCCAAACCCCTTAAAATACTGGTTCAAATGCAAAGCATTCAGGCCCCTAGAAAATGCCTCCGCAGCCACAATGAACAATACAGGAGACAAAGGGTCTCCTTGCTTCACTCCTCTAGTTGATTTGAAGAAACCATAGGGCTGGCCATTTAGGAGTGCAGAATACCAATTGTTTGAGACCACACCAAATGCCAATCCTATGAACCTTTCATCAAATCCCATTTTCCTCAACACCTTAGTCAAAAATAGCCAAGACAACCTATCATATGCCTTTGCCATATCAAGCTTTATAACCACATTAGGTCCAGCCTTAGTCCTTAACCTAATATCAGTTATAATCTCTTGAGTGAGCAACACATTCTCTACAATACTCCTCCCCTTGACAAACCCTGCTTGTTCCTCAGATATTAGATTGGGAAGAAAACATACTAACCTTTCATGAATGACCCTCGAGATGATTTTATTTGAGAAATTGCTATGGCTTATAGGCCTCATGTCTGAAAAAGTGATCACCTGCTTCTTCTCAGGAAATAGTACAAGGTTTGTATGTGTGATACATTTAGGCATTTCATGGCCATTAAAGAATGCTCTAACCATATCAAATATGTCATCCCCTCAATATCCCAACAAGTATGATAGAAGCATCCTGTAAAGCCATCAGGACCTCCTGCACTATCACCATTTAATCCATACACTGCCTGCTTCACCTCATCCTTAGTAGGCTGCCTCATTAGAGTTTCATTCTGCCCAGCATCCACCAGTTTTGGTACAAAATCTAGGATCCTGAAGTCACAAGGCAACGACCTTTCTGTAAATTGATCCTTGAAAAATTTAATTGCCTCCTCAGCTATATCATTGTCGTCCTCAACCCAGTTTCCAGCATTGTTTTGGATTCGTTTAAGTTGTAGCCTTTTCCTTCTTCCATTCACATGAACATGGAAGAATTTTGTGTTTCTATCCCCCTCCTTACACCATTGCATCCCAGCTTTTTCCCTCCAGAAGTCTTCTTCAATAGCCAAATATTTCAACATGTCAGCTTGCACCTTATGTAACCTCTCTCTATTTTCACGTGTAGGGAAATATTCAAACTGATCCTCATGTACTTTCACCACTTCTTCAAGGCTAGCAATGCGTTGAAAAATGTCCCCATATGTAGCCTTACTCCATAGGGTTAGAGCCTTCTTCACCTTTTTTAATTTAGCATTAAACATCACAAACGGATTGGCATGAAAATCAACTTGCCAATTCTCTTTAATCACATCCTTGAATGTCTCATGCTTTGCCCACAAATTCAAGAATCGAAATGTCTTTTTCACTTGCGCCTTTTCAATGTCGCACTTACATAGGTCTATGATCTGAACCTATTTTAGCTAAATGTGTAACCTCAAAATCTGGAAATAGATTCTGGAACTCCAAGTTAGCGAAACATCGATCAACCCTCTTTAATATACACTCCTCATCAGCCCTACCATTCCACCAAGTAAATATTCTACCCTTGAACCCCAAATCCGTGAGATTACAGGTGGTGATACAATGTCGAAAGTCATCTATCTCGTTGATTGAAACTGACAGACCTCTAAACTTCTCCTCCTCATCCCAAATCACATTAAAATCCCCCCCAACCATCCATGGTGCAGTCATGTCCCTAGCCAGATTGTACAATGAATCCCAAAGCTCTATCCTCTCTATGGAGTCACACTTTGCATACACCAAGGTTAAGAACAATTCCACATGAGTTTCAGTGTGAAATAGTCTTAAGGTGATTTGTTGCACCATATTATACACTATCTCCACCTCAAACACCTCATCTATGAACACCCAAATTTTGTTAGATATGTTAGCAATCGCCTGGGAAAAACCAATTCTCCTTCTATACTTCTCCAATTTACTTGCTTGTTGCTTGGGTTCCATGATTCCAATGAACTCAAAATGATGTTGCCTATGCATTGTTATTAATCTCTCAAATGCCTGCATGGTATTTACAGACCTAATGTTCCAAATTACAGCATCCATTAAAGGTTGGTCAATTTTGAGAGAGTCCTTCTAGTTTGCACTCCAGTAGTAGGTACAATAGCTGCATCCTTCACTGGATCTTTGACTACCTTCTTCTTCCCCTTGGCTCCTGATTTTCCTTTCTCCATGTACCTTGGGGATAAATCTCCTTGCCTTGCTATATTTTTGAAGTTCTTGGCAATAGATTCCTCATCACAATCTTTGTCCATAGTGTCATCATGATCAACTGCCCTTTTTCCTTCTCGACCAGCTTCATAAATCTCCTTGTTATGCTTTTGGGTTAGTTGTTGATCTCCTTGGTTAGCCTGCTCCTTTCCTCCCTTTTTGACTAATGAATCCTGTATGCCTTCATCTTCAAATGAATGCACCTCATAATATTGCTCATTCCCAGCTCGTACAACTTGATCTTTCATACCTGAAGCCCTTTCAATATTTGTAACAGCTTTGGTTCCACCTGGATCACCCATATTAACATTGATGTCCTTAGGGTTTACTGTAGCAACCCTAGGGCTACCTTCTATACTTTCAGGGTTCCTTTGTGAACTGGTAGGGTTCCCTTCACCTTCCCCTTGTTCCATCAGTTTTTCACCTACTAGTAACAACTTTTCTGCAACCTCCAGCATTTTGCCTTGTGTGTCATTGTTTGCATTGTCATCCCCATTAACACTTTGTCCTTCTTCATCTACAGCAACATCTGAATCCCTTTCAGCCTGCATTCCATCAGGAATTTCACCCTCTTCTGAATCCTCTTCGATTTGATGGTCGACCCATAACCTACCCCCACTCCACTTCACTCTTTTGTTTAATTGAAAGATCTCCTCACTTTCATCTACTCCTTTGTGTGTTACTGTCTTCTTATTCTTGGCTAATATCCTTTCTACCCTAGTTTCTTGAGAAGGAACTTCTTGAACAGATGTGTTTGTAGCCACCATGTCCCCAGCAAAAGTACGTTGAACCCATTGAGCCATAGATTCCCTACGTCTTTACTCCTCATTCCTTCTTGTATTAGGATTTGTAGAAGCCCCTTGTTGTACTGCCTCCCTACCAGCAGGAGCAATACCTTCCTTATTAGCTACACTCCCAGTAAGTGTAGGATTCAACGCAGGAGCAGTTTCATCCAATTGTGTCCCAGGTGCCCTAGGCTTGATACTCAACTTAGCTGTCCCATTCCTAGTAACAATAGGATTAGGAGGAGCTGCAGTTTGTGTCACCAATGCCAATGCATTGTTCACCTGTTCTCCATCTTCAATCTCCAGTATTGCAAACTTGTTAGCATTCTCTACTTGCGATTGTTGACCCTTGGACTGAATCACTTGAACAATTTCTTTACCAGCATCACCTTGATCAATACCTTGTCTATTTCCTTTCTTTGGTCGATTGTCTCTAAACTCTTGCCATTGTTCCTTACCCTTCCCAATTACATTACCTACTACCTTTCCACTTGATAAAACCATGAGGGGACCTTGTTGATTTGCAGTACCTGGAGCAGTATCTTTCTCGATATGATGTCCAGTTCCATCCTTACCTTGCCCCTGCCCTTTGTTCTCCACCAGCTCCGGATGTAACCTCGAGCAATCCATCATATCATGTCCCTGCAACTTGCATTCCTTACAATACCTCGGTAGATAATCATACTTGATATTCACCCATTCACTTCTCACTTCTTTTGTCACCTCATTACGTATATCCATCCTTACTTTACTAGGTTTATCTGCCAAGAGATCCACCAAGACCTTAACTCGCGCACAATTAGGTCTTGTTTTATTGATTGTAGCCATGTCTAGATGAAGAGGTTTACCAACTACTGAATCCAACGAGAATAAGCATTCCTTTACAAAGAAAGTTGGTAACAAATTAGGAAAAGAGATCCATGCCATAACCTTGGAAGTTTCTTCACCAACCTTGAACTTGTGATCATAAATTAAAGTCCTCAACTGAAATTCACGTCCCATATTATCCTTAACATAATACACTGATTTGGACGTAAAATTTATGAAATATTGCCATAAAGACATCCTAACTAATACATGCCTATCACATAAATATCCAATATTGCACTCACCTTTAATCCCACATTGCATTGGAATTATTTTACGTAACTCATTGAGTTCAGGCCATCCATACGAGAATTTAGCTACAACTGCATATTGGAGCCCTTCGATCACATTCATCCTCTCTACTTCTA
This sequence comes from Nicotiana undulata, assembly GCA_005239495.1. Classification (NCBI taxonomy): domain Eukaryota; kingdom Viridiplantae; phylum Streptophyta; class Magnoliopsida; order Solanales; family Solanaceae; genus Nicotiana; species Nicotiana undulata. The sequence continues at coordinate 18,511 of ML249613.1, read as the reverse complement.
ACTCCGTAAATTCAATAACATGATTTCCATTAAGAACATTCGCACGTCGCAAGTGAATTGGTTCAACTGTATGGGCTCGTTCGTGCATGGCAGTGTTCAAGGTTGAAGGGTTTAGGATTTTAGAGAAATTCAGTGGTTGCGAGTTGTTTCCAGTGGTCATGGGGGGCTGGGCTATGTTGGGAGGAGGGAGGGGAGGCATCCCAGCCACAGGAGGTGGCTGGCCACCGGCCGGCGAGGCCATGAAAAGCTAGGTTTAGGCGTCAAGGTTTAGGGTTTTTTAGGAGAGAGAAGAGAGCATTTTTTATATGAAATTATTGTCTATCTATAAGTAAGTAATAAGACTTGGTGTTTTCAAGTGAGGTGGAATTTTCATCGGTAATGTGATATCGTCGTCTTTGATCAAATGAAATATGTTAAGTTCGTCGGTGCTATAGTTTCTTCGGTTGCATGGGGTCAGAGTATTGTGAAGAAGTATTGAAGAACCGGCTGTCAGAGACCGTGGTGTGGGGTGGTTCAAGTATAGAATAAGTATTGATAATGAAGGCAACTCAAGAAAGATGATCTTCGTAGAGTTTGAAGTCGTGGTGATCTGCTAGTTTAAGAGCTACAGAGAATAATATTGAATTGAGGCAGCATATGAGGAAGGAAAACATGTAAGAAGTCTCAGGCGACGACTAAATTTCTAAAAGGCCAAGTGTAAGAAAAGGAAGCCAGGTAGTGCCTAAAGGAATAAGTTTAACCGAAGTGGGAGAGTGACAGCATAGCATATGAGTTCAGTGGTAAGATAGCTGCTTATCTTGAGGAGAAGGTTGGGGTGATTTGAGGGTTTTCGTGGACGATGATTGGGTCCACGGGCTTAAAGTGAAATATCGTCTATTTCGGCAGAAAGTTGGATACAACAGAGGAGTTGTTAGGGAGGAAGAAAGATGCGATATGGCGGCGAAGTTGAAGACATTGTTGCGCATTTAATAGATGTCCATGAGGAGCGGACGGACTAGTAAAGTTTGTAAATGAAGAAAGGCGTAGAATGGGGCATTTTGTAAATGAAGAAAGGTTTCTATAAAATGAAGTGTTCCCCCTATTAGTGGTTCAGGAGTTATGATGAAATTCTTGCGCTATCTCATATTGGCATGATATGTGCAGTAAGCAGTATGTAACTGGGAGTAAGGATCGAGATTGCAGTTTGGTGTTAACAAGGATGTCATGAGATCGGATGATCAAGAAGAAGGGATTTGAATGTCTAGAGTAAGATGGTGTTGTCTTCAGTGTCGCCTGAGATCGGTGTTTGGTGAAAGAGGCTTGCACCCTGGTTATTGATTCTTGATTTGTTTTACAACGTTAGTGTGGCCGGCGGTGTGGAAGTGCAGACTTGTTACCTTGTGTGGAAGGTCGTGGGAGTGTGACCACGGGAAGATTGTATAAGTGTGACTTGTAGTCACCTGATTGATTGAAGATTTAGACCAAGTATAAGGAAGTGAAATGTTGCTTATTGAGATGTTATTCTTGGAAGGCATTTAGTTCATCTTTGTTGTGTGTTATGGGAGAAGTGGGTTATTATGGACCCGGGTAGGGCTATCAGTCTAGTGCAGTGAGAGCAGAATCGGCTTGAGGGTTGTGAATGGATTCAAATATGGTTATGGGCTCCATGTGAGGCAGGTGTGTTCATTTCAGTATGTCGCTTCTCAAGGAGGGGTGTTGAAATATCAGATGTTGTTCCGTCGTCGTCAAATCCATGTAATATTATGTTGTGCTGTGTGAGTTGTGAAACGACTTGATAATTTCTTATGTGCAGAGATTCAGCGTAGTGATGGCATTATGTGAGCAGAATAGCTCTTGAGATTCAGAGTATATATGTTGCACCCCAGTTGTGCTCGAGTTTTGTAGCGTATGGCTCTATCAGTCTCCCTAGGATGGTATTATGCACTTAGCGTGCTCGTGACCGATATTCGATATTTTTGTGATAATGAGTAATTTAGCTCGGTGTGTATCTCCTTATGTGAATTTCACGATGGGATCGGGTGGCACGCCACCACGGGTATGTTATTTGGATCGGGTTGCACACTGCAACAGTGTGATGTTGAGTACAGTTCCCTATAATTATTTTCTTGTGTTTTACTTCCTATTTTTTGAAGAAAGTTCATATTGATTGCGTGAGTCGAGTAGTCCCTTCCTGAGTCATTTCCTTATGTATCATGTTCGAGTTGTGGCCTATTGGCGCATTGTGGCATCGTGTGAGACTGTTGGTCATGTCTGGGGTGATTTATTGCCTAAGCAGTTCATACTAGGTGTGACGAGATTATTGTATCAGGGATCAGTGCGATAAGATTATGTGAAGTATGTTAAAGGACAATTACCAGTATTTGGTTCGTAATGAGATGATGATTTTGTCAAGAGAAAAGATTCAATGTTTGGTTAACTCTGCAGTAGGTTGTGAATTTCTACACATCTCCTCCGTTGTGGTAGTATCGTCAACATTATAACAGGACTTATATATATGTCATAAGGTGCACTGAGAGCAACATATTCGTGGAATTCTGGCCATTAGGGTTCGGGGAATGTCATTATGGTTAGATGATGAATTATGCGGTGCATGGTGCTAATTCCGTAAAGGTATGCAGTCGTGTTCTGGTACATTGTGGGGGTAGTTGATTCGATGTTTATATATTGGAAACAGGCCTGGCAGAGAATTTTAGGTGTTGGAACTGGGTTTTGAGCTTATTGTATGGATAAAAGAGGATATCTTCAGATTTGATCAAGCTAATGTGCTCAACTTGGTTGTAGTAGCACGGGAAGGTGCACGGGGTGTTAAACAATTATTTTTGAAATAAGTCTAGATAAGTTCTTAGCACGTTCGAGGGCGAACATATATTTAAGTGGGAGAGAATGTAACGACCCGACTGGTCGTTTTGAGCTCTAGTGCGTCGTTTGGCGGTTTGAGGACATGAGCAACTTCATTTCAGGTATTATGACTCGTAGGCGTGGTCGGAGTTGAATTTCAGGATGTTCGGAGTCAAATTGGAAAGAAAATTCTCATTTCGGAAGCCTTAAGTTGGAAGAATCGACTAAGATTTGAATTTTGAGTAGACGAACTCAGAATCAGGATTTGAAGGTTCCAGAAGGTTCGTATGATGATTTCGGACTTAAGCGTATGTCCGGATCGGGTTTTGGATAACCCGTGAGCGTTTCAGCGTATATTGTGGAAGTTGGCATTTTAGAAGAAATTTTATAAGTCTGGGTTGAAGTGTATTTCAGTGATAATGATGTCCGTTTGGGATTCCAAGTCTGGGAATAGCTCCGTACGGTGATTCTGGAGTTGGGAGCGCGATCGGAAGTTAATTCGGATGTCCGTAGGTCATTTTGAAGTCATTTGGCTAAAGATAGATATTTGAAGGTTTTTGAGAAATCCGACCGGAAGTGAAAATTTTGATATCGGGTTCGGAATGCGATTCCGAAAGTTGGAGCAGGTCCGTAATGTTGAATGTGACTTGTGTGCAAAATTTGGAGTCAATCGGACATGATTTGACGGGTTTCGACATCGAATGTAGAAGTTGGAAATTTCAAAGTTCATAAAGCTTGAATTGGAGAACGATCTGTTGTTTCGATGTTATTTGATGTGATTTGAGGCCTCGAGCATGTCCGCATTATGTTTTGGGACAGGTTTGTGTAATGGGACGAGGTCCGAGGGGCCTAAGGTGGATTCCGGGTGGTTAACAGATAAAAACTTGAAGTTGAGGAAGAGCTGAAGCTGCTGGTGTCTGGTGTGACCGCACCTGCGATGCTTTGACTGCAGGTCCGGAACCGCAGATGCGGGAGTGGTGGCTTGGCTGGGGGACGCAGGTGCGAGGTTATTTTCGCACCTGCGGAAGCGCAAATGCGGTTAAGGGAGCACAGGCGCGGAGCCAGGCTGGGAAAGAGGAGACCGCAGGTGCGGAGGAATTAGGGGCACGTGCGGGAGCGCATGTGCGTGCTAGAGATCGCAGGTGCGAAAAGGCTGGAGGCAGTGTGGTGTTTTAAAACGGGAAATTGGCCATTTCCTTCATTTCTCTCATTTGGCTTGGACGATTTTGGAGAGCTTAAGAAGGGAGTTTCTTCAAGGAACATAAGGTAAGATATTCCAACTCATTTCAAGTTAAATGCATGGTTTAGGTACGGATTTAAGTTGAGAAATTTGTGGAAATTATGGAATTTGGAAGAAAACCTAGAATTTTGTACTTTGGACGTTTACCACGAATTTGAGCATGAAAATGAGACTAAATTATGTATTTGAGTTAGTAAAGCTATGGGTAATCATTATCTTCGCAAAATTTCAGAATCCGGGCACGTGGGCCTGAGGGAAATTTTGTCAATTCTTCGAGCGGAGTTATAAATTTATATAATTTAAATATTTATGCGTATTAGAGTATATTTTCATTGGTTTGCCGTTATTTGGCTAGCTTTGGAACGTTGTGCAATTGATTTGGAGTCGTCGGAAGGGCTCGGAGGCCGGTTATGAATCTTCGTAGCAAGGTAAGTCTCCTTTCTAACCTTGTGAGGGGACATTTTCCCCATAGGTGAAATAACTAAATATGTGCTACTATTTGTGGGGGCTACGTACGCACGAAGTGACGGGAGTCTGTGCGTAGCTACTAGTTATGCCTATGTCCTGGTAGTTTTAGGCCTACATCATTCTTTGTTGTTATTATATTTGATTTGTATTTATTGTTTGATTTGAGAAGAAGCTATATTGGGCATACATATTGAATAATTTTAAAAATAATCGAAAATTTGTTATAAAATGGGAATCTTGAAAGTTTTCACAGAAAGTTCATGTCTTGGAAAAGAAAAGGAATAATACTTTAATAACTCGAGAGATTTATGTAACCGCGTCACATGTATGATTCGCGAGCGGGGTAAACCCTCCTACCACACTCTTATGGGATCGGGCCATTCGCCTCGGCTGGACTTATGTACCACACTCTTATGGGATCGGGCAGTTCGGCTTGGCAGGATTCATGTACCACACTCTCATGGGAGCGGGCCGTTCGCCTCGGCAGGTTAATAGATGCATCTTTGGTTCATGCCGTTCGACCTTTCGGAAGTGCACAATTACTCTTATGGGACCGGGCCGTACGCCTCGGCATTTCCTAAATATTTATTATCCTCATTGAATCGTGCGTAATATTTGGCTAGAAGCCAGTGTATCTGAGAGTTTTCCCCTTAATTGAAGTATAACAACCTATTTGGGTGAAACTGTATCTATGTATACGTCTTATTTATGGAAGGAAATTGTCAATTGAGAGCTGAGTAAATTGTAAGGAGGGAATAGTACTGTGAGATCTATTCTCGTTTATTATATACATTTACTCTATTTTATATTTATTTATTTTGTTACTATACCTGATATTAATTAACCTCTAGCAAGTGTCAAAGTTGACCTCTCGTCACTACCTCTTCGAGGTTAGGCGGGATACTTACTGAGTACACGTTGTTTTCATACTCATGCTACACTAGCTGTGCATTTTTATCGCACAGGTACATTCATAGCTGGTGGCCTCCGCTTGACGCAGCGATGTGACGGACTTGGAGACTTAGACAAGCTGCACCATCCAGAGACGATCTGCAGCCGACAGAGTCTCCCTCAGATGTATTGTACGTTATATTTAAATTCCTTGTCCAATTGTATTTCGGACAAGCATTGTAGTATCTGTAAAATTCTTAGAAATTTGCTCATGTACTTGTGACACCGGGTTCTGGGATTTATTACGGGATTTATTTATTATTTAAATTTGCTAAAGATGTTATTGTTTACTTAGTAGAAGTTCGATAATTATTGTTTAAGAAAATGAAAAAGGAATGATTTCAAAATATTATAATAAAGATTTCATTTATTATTAAGTGTTGGCTTCCTGACCGTGGGGTCCGACGCTGTCACGGCCTTTATGGATTTTGGGTCGTGACATTGTGGGCCGTTGATTTTGAGAGATCAATGACCAAGATTAAAAAATCGAGCGGGGTGGATTGGTTTAACGGGTCGCGATGGGGTTGGGTTAAATGGAGCGTTTGGTTTGGGCTAAAGGATTGGGCCATGGATTTGGATCTCCGGGCCAGTGATTTGGGTCTGTTTGGTCCGAATATTAGCTCAAAATTGGGCCAGATTTTAAAATAAAAGATTAAAGGGAAATAATCTAATAAAATAGTTAAACAAAAATATAAAAAAATGCTATTTATGAAACTTAATAATTTAAAAACAATAGTAGAAGATTATAAAAATGTTAAAAAAATTATTTTGACCTTGAATAAAATGACAAGTGCAATAAATTGCAAAATATAGGCAATTATTGCAAGATTGTGTAAATAGTCTAAAAGTACTAATATAATTATATGGAATGAAGTAAAAACTATTTAAAACATATATATGGATGCAAATAATAATTTGGATGATTAAGTCATCACAAAATAATTTGAAGAGATAATTAATAAATATTTCAATAATTTAAATGCGAGAAAATCAATTTTAAGCTTGAAAATTATGGAACATTATAGAAAAATGCTCATAACTCTTGTAAATTAAGCAATGATGCAATAATGAAAATTTTAAAAGTATATGCTTATTTAAAATATGAGGGCAAAATTGGGTATCAACAATTGTCCCTCTTTACCCGGGAATGATGAAAGAGTTGTCGGGTAAAGAAAATGATGATCAATTTTGTCCGAATTGGATGAGAAATGATGTTGTTTTAAAAATAGAGGCCGAACCCTGGTTCTTGAGTTGCCTACATATCCCTGGTGTTACGGGAATCAGGCTGTGTGTAGTTCTGGATCCAACAGTGAACGAAATCGATAGAGTTGTTATAAGAGTGATTGTATGTTTTGAAAAGGGTCTTTCTGGGTAGGATAGTATCGTAAGTGGAGTCATGAATGCGAAATGAATATTACGGGTGTATCATGAGGCAGATATCTGAACGGTCATAGAGTAAAGGGTAGGCAATGTCAGTTATGTTTGAGGTAGTAAAATGAAATCACACCATGCACCGCATAATTCGCATGCCCATAATAACATCCTCCCACCACAATAGCTGCGATTTCACGAATCCGATGCCCCCAATAGGCCTAATAACATATGTAAGCCCTGTTCCAACTCTCGAAATACTGCCACGACGGAAGAGAGATGTAGAAACTCATAACGACCTGCCAAAACAATAAATCACGGGGTCCCTTCTCCTAACAAGAACCATTACCTCATTCTAAACTGAATAGCTATTTGCTCTTTAATATACCCTACATAACTCCGATCACACTGATCCTAGGTCTAATAATCTCGTCTCACCTAGTACAAGCTGCTCGGGCAATAAGCCACCCCAAACACCGTCTAGAATCTCATATGATTCCACCAGTGCGCCAACAAGCTACAACTCGAACATGACCCATAAGAAAGAACGAATTCTGGAAAAGAACTATCAAGCCCGCATAACGAATAAAATGGCCAACAACCGATATGAACCTTCCTCAGAGATAAGAAACTAGGCACACAAAAATAAGCATAGGGAACCGTACTTAACATCTCACTGTTGCGGCGTGCAACCTGATCCAAATATGACCTGTTGCAGCATGCAACCCAATACAAGCATGAGATCGTTGCAACGCGCAACCTGATCCACACAACATACCCGTGGCGGCGTTTTACCCGATCCAAACAATATATCTATGGCGACATGCCACCCGATCCACTCATAACAATCAATAAGGAAACACCCATCAAGTCGAAATGCTTATACTTACGAAATTCCCGAATACCTATCAGAAGCATGCCAAGTGCATAATACAACCATGGGGAGACGGATAGCGACATACGCTACAAAAATCCCAAACAAGACTAAGGTGAAATAAATGACCTACATATCGAGAGCCATCTTGCTCATATAACACCACGAGCTACACGGGATCACAACACATGTGTGAATAATTAAGCCGTCTCACAACCCACCAGACATAATAGAGTATTACATGGAATAACTGATGACGGGAATAACATCCAATGCCCGAAGACTCCTCGATAAGAAATGCTATGCCGAATGAACACATCCGACCTAACATAGATCACACATTCACATTAGACCCACCAACGGACCTCAAGATAATTCTGATCATACCATATTGGGCCAACAACCTTTCAAGGATCCACAATGGCCCTATTCATTACGCACACAAGCATCCGTCTCCCACAGTCCACACCCAAAGAAATAGAGCGCCTTTCCGGCATTAACTCTCATATTAGGGATTGTACCAGAATCTCCATACTTGGTTTCAATTCTTCAATCAAGTGAACATGTCACACTTATACAATTCTCCCGTGGGATACGCTCCCACGACCTTCCGCACTAGGTAGCAAAGTCTGCACCTCCAGACCACCAACCGTACTAATTCTATAAAGCAAATCACGAATCCGCAAATCAACACACAATGCCTCTTCAACAAGACACCATTCCCAGGCGACACTAAGTTAATGCCATCTTACTCTAAACATATTAATTATTCCCTGCCCATCCGAGATCGTGACATTCTTATCAACACCGATCTGCAACCTTGATCCTTAACCTCCAATTCCCATGCTGCTCACTACACCTATCATGTCGCTACGCGAGATTACAAGAATTCCTCATAACCCCTGAACTACTAGTATAATAAACACTTCATTGGCTAGAAACCTTTCACTTAACTCCTTTAAGAAGAACCATTGCAACACGCAACTGAATTCCCACGACCGCAGAAATTACAAACCTCAAGTCGTGGTCTAAACTTCCATAACTCATCCGAGATCCATTTACACAGCAAGGCCATATGAATCAAATACCTCCTAAATCAAGAAAATTATGGTGGCCGTCAAGTCCGTACGTATAACCATAAACCACTTGTATAACTTAACATGCCGAAGGAACTGATCATTGCCACAAACATGGTAATTCAAACCATTACTAACCGACCCCACTTCTTGTAATTTACTCTGGACTTTCCTTAGAAATAATAATAGCTCTATTCAAACCATAAGGAAACCCAAAAAAACTCATCCCGAGTGACCCAATCCACGAGACCACATCGTCTCAATAAAACTCATCCCGAGTGACCCAATACATGAGACCACATCGTCTCAATATCCATGAACCATCTCATATCCTCCTTATGCGCACAATCACATTTCCAATTGGTACACCCATTCTGAAAGATCCTCTACGAATCCGAAGTTGTTTTCTCCTATTTCTCCAATACCATGCCGCAGACCCGATGATAACATAGAACACTCCAAGTCCCTTTCAAAATCCACTTCATAAACTCGATCCTTAACCACACAACGAACCCGAAATCCTTAGGCACTGCACTTTAATTCTTGAACCCACTAGAACTGTTGTTAAGAGTCACCCACTCTGACCTGGTCCCGAATATAATCAAACTCCTACGCTTTGTTAGCACATGAAAACTCCCAAAAAAGCAACCGGCTGAATTCTTTTCCTTGTACATCACATCCACAAGAAGCATAAACTCTAAGTCTTCTCAAAACCTGCACATGAATCGATAAGGCCAAATATAACACACATTCAACAAGTTCTTTGTTAGAATTAATCCTAATGTTTTCTTTTCATAGTCATAAATAATCCACCAATGCATCGATAACCAGAACCTCACAAGCAGACATGCACGCGATCCAATTTTAGGCGGCGAGCTCCCCAACTTAGTTTTAAGCTACAAGCACATAAATATGAAATCCACAAAGATTCCTCCTTCCCAATTACTATGATCTCGGACCATTAACTCACCAATCCTCTCAAAATATCTCGTTAAAATCTTCCATAAACATCCCGAATTATTAGCCACAATTGACTATTCGACCTCTCGCAGGGTAGTAAGTAGAACTCCTCATACAAGCTTCATCAGAAATCATGCAACCACTGACCTGCTCACAAGAGATAACTCATATGTGGAATTTTCATACTGACATCTTCCCACGACATGGCACTGGGTACAACTACGAAATCAGTAAACCATCCTGAGCCCATGCTCGTCCACCGGATGTACAAGTTTGTCCATTCCCCTTTTACATCAACTAAAAGTCCGACAATACATTCCAAACTCAAAGTCATGTTGCATCCAAAACTATAATCAAGTTTTCACACCCCTCTCATTTCAAGCAAACTCCTTTCTTCCGTATTCAATCTTCCTCAGTACAGTAGACACCATTCCAAATAAAGTCCATAGACCTAGTCACTTTCCACCATGACTCCTAAATTGCTCTAAACGTTTCTCATGGAACGTGGCTATCCTACCACAAAATCCATATGCTACTCTGCCACTCCCACCTTGGGTTAAACTATCTCCTTAAGCAAATTCTCGACCTCTACTGTTCACACTTGACCTGCTAGCAATCAACCACCGTGAGACACCTCCCACCATGTCCTTCCTCCTCCTTTGTTGCAAAACTACTACCTCAAATCATAGCCCACCTTTGCACGCGAACGGGAAAATTGCCACCAACTTTGAGACTCCATAAAGATCAGTTCCCCCAAGCCATCAACATTATAAGCACTGATTTGACTCTAAAATCGCTACGCACCACCATCTCTGACAACCACATCTTAGGAACCATTTCACAACACCCTGCTCTTAAGGCAAATCAAAGAAGACCATAACACCGGCGAGCCTTAATGCATTCAAGAAAGGATGATGACACCATATCACAATTAAGAATTCCACCACGCTTGAATATATCAAGTCTCGCTACTCCGCATAATTTGTGCATAGCCTCGAAACCATAGGAAATACAGATACTACGCTGAAATGACAGAACACCCTTCCGCAAGAGACGATAATAGCCTGCTCGAACACGCAGGGAGAAACATCCCCCACCATGTCTGCAGTACCACTAAAACTCCTTGATGCCCAATTGATAACAAGCACTCCACGTCGTACAAGATTGAGCAGGAAGGAAATGAAAGCATAAATTTCAATGAAATCAAATCGCACGAAGAGGAATCATGAAGGGAAGTGATCCTATCAGCCTTGTGCCTCTCGAAAATAAGTACAGATGTCTCTGTACCGATCCACAAGACTCTACTAGACTTGCTCATGACTCGTTGTAGACACGTAATTTTTGAACCTCTTCGAAATTTCATACTTATTAGCGTTTAAATATTTAGTTTAGGCCAAATATCGTTATTTTAACTAGTTTTTAACTATTTTACCTAATTTTATCACAAAAATTAAAAAAATACAAAAATAGTTTCATTTTTCTCTATTTAATTAAGGTATTAGGTATTTTTAATAGTTATTATTGTATGAATTAATATTTTTAATCTAGTTGAATTAAATGGACATTTTAAAAGGTAAATTTGACCAAATATTTAGCAAAATTCGGACCTTGGCCCAAAGAACCCAAAAGCCCAATAGAAGACCTCTTATTCTTCTTCCTAATACTCACCGTTTGGAGAACCCTAGAGAGACAATCCCCACTGCTGACGCCGCCCCCTACCTCACCGGCAGACACCTAGCAGCCACCCCCTCCACCCTAAGGAACAACACCCACCTACTCTTCATCTTCCCCAACCAAAAACACCACAGAACCCCAAATCCCTCCTCCACTTGCCGCCTGCCATCACTGACGGCCACCCCCTAAAATCGCAGCAACCAGCCCGCCTCCTTCCTCCTTCAACCGTCGCCGGACCAGCTACACCAGCCACAGCCGCCGCCGGACCAGTGGAGACCAGCTGCCGCCCCACCTTCTCCCTTCCACTCTTCTCTGACCCCACTCTCTCTCCTTCCCCTCATTACTTCCGCGACCACTGCTTCACCGTCGAGTGGCCGGAAATCCGGCCAAAACTTCAAGCAGCCTCCTCTTACAAAAAACAAAACACACACACACAAACACAGTAGGGCACGAAACAAAATAGAACAAAGGAACAAACGGGGAATCTTTCGTGCTCTGATTTCAGATTCAATTATTTTTTGATTGTCATTTCGAATTTTAGCTTCTTCTTATGATTTATGATTTTTAAAACCATGGAATCCGGCGAGTTTGGGGTTTGAGTCGAAAAGGTCAGTCAAAGTTGGTTGCCGCCTGAGGTCTAGTACGCGGTCCTTGCTCGATTTTGTTGCTGTTGTTTTCTCATTTTCCTTTCGAGTTCAATCATCGGAATCCTCATTAAGGTCTAATCGTCGAAGATTAAAATATATTGGAAAATGATTCAGGTCCATCTTTCCTCCTTTTCTCGGTTATTTGTGATGTTATTTTTGTGGTTATGATTGAAATATGTGACTGGCCTATTTTCTTAGTTGTTTGCTGGTTGAATTTGTGCTGAATGTAAAGTTTTAATGTCCTAGATTTTTGTTGGATTTTGTCTCATCATATTTGTGATAGAAATTGATTAAGTAATACTTAGACATTCTCTGTTCTTTCGTAATGGTTTTAGTAATCCATTTAGTTGCACTCTTGAATTTAGAAGATAGGTTAATTGTTCTTGATTTGGTCTATGATTGGATCTGTTGGGAAGAAAACTTGAATTTCATCAAATCGTGGGCGTGTTAACAAGATGTGGCATTAAATTTAGTTCTGGAATGTTTGTCGAGTCTATGGGAGTGGAAAAATACAAAAGTAATTAAAGTGTTTACATTTTTAGTACTATTTTAGTCATTTACTTTGTTATATTGTCCGCTAGTAGCATGCTTAGGCCGACCACACCGTGGTAGGCAAGCTTTAGGACTTTATATTGTAGTCGAGGTTCGAGGTTGTAACCTTTAGTTTATTATCTTGTCCGAGGAATGCCCCGAGTATCTTGTAAATATATATTATCCGGGGAATGTCCCGAGAACCTTGTAAATATTTTGGAGGCCTTGACGAGCATTGGAGAATTCATAGTATAGGTTAGTTTAGGATTTTTCATTTACTTTTTCCTTTTTGTTTTTCTGTTATTAGGCGGGGACGACCTCGAGTCTCATGTGTGTTTATTTTTCTTTTTCTGTGTTTTAAACTCAATTTGAATTTTTGAAAAGCCAACTAGATCGAGTACGCAACCGTGAATTTCACGAGACTCGGGGAATGCCTAACACCTTCTCCACGAGTCAACTGAGCCCTCTTACCCGAATCTCTCGTGCGGACTTAGTTTGGAGTCCAAAGTATTTTAAAAGGAAAAACTATTTTTAAAACGGTGACCTGACACACCGAAATCAAATGTCAGGTGGCGACTCTGAGTTATCCTTTTGGACACAATTCTTTGTCACTTTCAAAATTGAAAACCCTTTTCGAACTTTGCAAAAAATCTTTTTATTTATTTAATAGGGTTCAGTGAAGTTTGTTTAAAAAAGGGGTGTGACATCTCTGGCGACTCTGCTGGAGAATTGCAGGTTCGAGCTAAAACTAGATCTTGTTGGTTTTTTAGGATATTCAGTTGAGGTTTTTATGTGTTTTATTTGCTTTATTTGATTTTTATTTTTGTTTATGTCTTTCTATTATTTGCTAGTTGTTTATTTGTTTACAATTTTCCCTTTATGTTACTACTTTATAAACTGTCATCATTTGCATAACCCTGGGTCTTCTTTCTGCAACAAGTCTTCTGGAGTACGTTTGAGCGTACACATCCTTTTCTTTGAGTCACCCGTGTCTTTAGGGGGTGGCGTGGGAGCGTGGAGTGGGCAGACAGCTAGAGCAGCCGCCATCGACCACGTGCCGTCCCGAATTGCCTTCTCTAGTAAACCCCAACCTCAGGTCAGCCTTTAGGTCATTTTATTTGCATCATGTCATTTAGACCTAGTAGGGCTCGGTCCCAGGCACCGTGTCCCTTTGTAGGTGGCCTATCCAAATTTTGTCAAAATGGGCCCGTGGCCCAAAAAGACATTTAATCATCCCTATGTGCTACATGCTGCATCTTTAAGGGTAAATGGGTCATTTGGCGGACCAATGACGGTTTGAGGGTAAATGCGAAAGAAAGTAAGGGTGAAAAATGAAGCAAGTAAGGCTTAGTTTTTTTTTTCTTTCACAACTTTTTCAAAAAAAAAGACAATAAAATGAAAATGAAAAATCAAAGATTTTGCACTTTCCCATTATTTTTCAAAAATTCAAAAAAGAGAAAAAGGAAAATCTAAAAGATTTTACATGTTTCATTTTTCAAAAATCCAAAAACCAAAAAAAGAGAAAAAGGAAAATCCAAAAGATTTTTACGTGTCTCATTTTTCAAAAAGACAAAAATATAGTTTCTTCAAATTAGTTGCATTTTTCTTAAGCTTTATCCCATGTCCAATCCTCCCGAACTACGCAAACCTGATTCTCGTCTTTCGGGGCGGGATACGTAGGCAGCCCACATAGGGTCCGGTCTTCCTAGTGAGTCTTAGGTTCTTGGCTTTGCGGGGTCGTAGCCAAATCTTGCATGTTTAGCCACATTTGGCCACATAGGTTATTTTTTGCAAAATAAGGTTATTTTCTCAAAGTAACTTAATATCCAATGTCTTAGAGCCCTAAGTCTACAACAAGTTGTCCTCTCAGTTTTAAGGTCCATTCCTATTGAATTTGCATGATTAGCCACTTTTGGCCACATTCGCCTTTTTTTTACAAAATGTGGTCATTTTTGCAAAAGTGGTTTAATGACCCATGTTTTATAATTTTGAGTCCATAACTAGGTGTCATACTACTTTAAGGTTCATCCTTGTTCAATTTGCATCTTTAGCAACTTTTGGCCACATCGGCCATTTTGCAAAATTGGTCATTTTTGCAAAGTAATTCCTAGGGCCATGATTGTTGGGAGTTTGAAGTTATATAAGCCTTAGTGAGGCATTTTCCATGTCCTAGAGGTCAATCTTGTCGAGTTTGCAATTTTAGCCACTCTTGGCCACGTAGGTCATTTTGCAAAATTAGCCCAATTGTGTCTTACATGTGTCCAATAGGAGGTGTTGTGGTGTCGCGTGATGTCTGGAGTAACTAACTCCATTTGATATTAATTTTTCCATTCAGGTATGGATCCATTTGTTAGATCTTGATCATGACATATACTATAGGGCCATCACATTTTGGGAGCTTGTTTGAAGATACTTTTTATATTTTTAGTCTGTTTTCATGATTTCTTTCACTTTCTTGTCTTGTCCAGTAGTCTTGAGTCTTTTAAGTGGTGTAAGAGTTTGTCGAGTCTTTTATCATCGTATTTCCCATTTGTATTTGAAAAATCAAAAAAAATTATAAATGAAAAATTCAAAAAGATTTTTCTTTTTTATTAGTTTATTTTGTTCATCATTTTTCCGAACTACGCTTGGTCTGATTCATGCGGAACATGATACATAGGCAACCTACATAGGGTTCGATTAACTCATTTTCTTAAAAATATAAAAAAAGAAAAAAAAAAGAAAAAAAAGGGAGAATAAAGTTGTGAGACGCGGGGCTGATAGAAAGAAAATGGTGATAATTACAAAGAAAAGAGATGAAGGAAAATGAGCAAGCCATGAAATTTTAGAAAATAAAGAAAAAGAGAAGATTGAAATGAACAAATTGCGATGATGCCAAATGATGTTGTGACCCCTCGAAGTCATTCTAGAACCGTTAATTGTTGATAGGTGCATTGCACGCAATGTGATAATTCTATATGATAAATGCCCTAACGCTAATATGTTGGCTTTGTTGTGATCCTCTTTTGTACTTTCATTGTTATCATAACAGGAGGTGGTTAGTTTGTGGTATTCTAGGGAGCCATCCATACAACACAAGGTCAAAGATCAAGGCAGTCATAACTACCAAAGAAACAGACATAGGAGTTGTGGACCCGCCGAGGGAAATTGTTGAATCAGAATCGGAACTGAATGAGGTCCTAAGGTCGAAAGGACATATGACCAAACTATACCAAGCCTGGATTAGTGGGCGTCCCCCACCATTATTTCCCACTAACTGCTCTGAAAGCCTTGTCACCATTTCGCCACTGTCACAAATCCAGATTCCCACTGATGCTGATATCTCCCAACAATCTTTTCACACTCCACCCCCCAAAACCACCTCAAAGGAGTCAATGAGCCGCCTGGTTAAAACATATGATTGAAATTGGTGAAGGTCCCAGTAATTTTGATGTGCCACTCAGTGGCTAAGATGTCGAGCTTGGTGATTGGAAAGACACTCCTTTCTTGGCTAGCCAACAAGGAGTTTTGGTGGTTCATTTTGTTGTCATTTCTGTCGTCCGAATTATTTCAGGGTTGTAATATAGATATGGTCTTGTGTCTCAAACATTTCTTGTTTTTATTTTTCCTAGTTTATTTTATTGTAGTAACTCATCTAGTGTTATCTAGGATTGTTCCAGGGTTGTAACCCATGTCTATTTTGCTTGTTTCATTCACACCCTATTCACCGTCTGTCTAATGCAATCTCCTGTTTTCTGTTAGTTCTAGTCAGCCTTCGTTTAGTTCTTTTCTTGTATATAGTTCTCTTCAGGCCAATTCTAGTGACATGACATGCATGCAAAATTTTTAGCCAGATCTTGAAAGCTAACCTTATCATGGAATAATGAAACACAGTTTGAATGTGATAAAAATATGCATTTGAGGAAACAAGTAAAGATTCACACATTCTGAGATAACTTAAAGCGAAGATTGAGTGAAACTGAGGCAGTTAGTCTGATAAATCAAGAGGTTGATGAGATCATACAATAAGGGAATGTCTCTCAAGCAGTTTGTGGTAGATCAATCAGTGTTGAAATGTATTCTTCCACATCAAGATAAGGTTGAGTCAAGCTTGCTTCGGACTGGCAAGAGTTATTCATTGGAACAAAGGTATTGCCCGTCGGCACTTTCTGTTTGAGTTGATTCCATCAATAGATACTATGTGTGATTTCATTGCTTACCTTCAATTGCATGCTTTAAGTTTGGTATGACGAAGGCATTTTATTTTGCTATACAAACACTTTTATCTTTTGTTACCCCTTTTGAGCCATAATCTGATTTATTTCATATTCCTCTTTTGGAATCATAAAGTAGAGTTAGAAATTGGGAGAAGAAAAGGAAAATTAGAAAAAGAAGAAAAAAGAAGAAAAAGAAAAAAAAGAAAAAAAAGAAAAAAAAGAAAAAAAAAAGAAGAAAAAAGGAAAAAAGAATGAAAGATGAAAAAAGATCAGGTCATATGTTTGAACTACGTTCGACCTGATTCCTTTTAAGGATACATAGGCAGCCTTACTCTAAGGTTCGGTCCCACTAAAACAAAAATCCAAAAAAAAAAAAATCAAAAAAATCAAAAAAATCAAAAAAAGAAAAAAAGAAAAAAAATCAAAAGAAGAATTCCCCATACCAAGAAACTGGGGCAGAAGTTTTAATTTTGGCCAAAAAGATTCGATTCCAAAAGTTGTAATTTTGAACCCTTTCATCATAAATTATTCTGAGCCTTCATGCCACCCTTTCTTTCCAACCCTGTCCAAAAGCCTACATTACGGTCCAACGAAAGACCTTCCGACCAATCTTTGAGGATGTCAAAGCATGTGTTTGTGAAAGTATGATTTTCTGAATCATGGGTGATACCTTGTTCTCAGCACAAAGAGAGAAAATGATAAAATGAGAGAGTCTTATTGGTGAAAACCCTTAGGGGCACCATAAGGCGACGATGAGTTAAGAGAAAGAGCAAATGAGAGGGGCTTGATGGTGAAACCCTTCGGGCACTACAAGTCGAATAAGGATCGTGAATCAGATAGGATGATCGGAGCATTGAAGCCTAGTTTCACGGCACAGAGGTATAACAAGAGTAGAACATTAGACTTGCTTGACAGATTAGGCTGCTCAATCCAAAAATGCATGTCATAGTCATTAGAGCTGGTGTCCATATGTGATAAGTTTCTACTTGGTAATTTTCATTTTTGAAATCAACTCTTTCCATTGTCCCCTACTCTGTTCCTCTTGCTTTGTTCAATTCCTCTTTTTGAGTCCATTCGGTCAGAACAAGTGAGAAATGACTTCAAAGTTTGCTACCAGCTTTCCAATTGCACAGAGCAGAGTTCGTCCAAGCACATCGCAAGTGACATGATCCATAATAAGCAGTATGGTGATAATTGAAGTTCAGGGGATAAGGTGATTCTTGAATTTTGAGAAAATACAAATCTTCAGCAACTTTCAGGATGAAAACACAACGCAACAAGTGAATGTAAGAGATTCAGGTCATTTAGAGGTTTTGTGGTCCAATTTTGATCAAAGGGTCAAACAATCCCTTGCTGGCCCGAGGCAATTAATCAGGATGAAGCATGGCAGTGGCAGAAGCAGATACTCAGCAATGATGCTACAAACTAACCACCATGTTTTCAAACTAACAAGATTTTATTTGTCTGAAATAGGGGCAAGAAAATTTGTCTGATTAGCAGGGACCCTCCATGGGGAAAGCATGGTTCAGGGTCAAGGAATTTTGTTCTTTCTACGGAGACCACCCAGAAAAGAGAGCATGGCTCAGGTAAGTACATTTTTAAAGTTCTCACGACCTTTCTGAATAATGGGATTTAGTTTTCAAGTTTTCAGGACCCTCCTGGATAATGGGATTTGATTTAAGTTT
>ML249612.1:0-39686 GCA_005239495.1 Nicotiana undulata | reverse complement strand
AGTCGTGTCTAGTAGAGCCCTTCTTATCGGTGTGTTGTCGACCACATTGATAATTAGGGGGCTTATAAATGATATTAAATTTGAAATTTAAGATACGTATTGTTTCTTGAAAATATATTAATTACTAATCATATATTTGTAACTAATATTGTAAAATATATATATATATATATATATATATTAAATTAATAATATTTTATTTTAATTAATTATAAAAACTAAAAGCGCATATTTTAGTAGAACATGATGGACTACACGCCTGATAAGAAGGTTAATTTCTATATATAATCCCATAACATTGCTCAAATATTTTACGGAAAAATAATCTGTGAATTCTAACTTAAATACGAATGGAGTGCAATCTGAAGTAATAAGTCAATACTACTAAAGCGAATAAAACAGAACCGAAAATATAACATAAATTGAAAAAAACTAAACATGATACTCTTATGTAAAGTTACAACATAACATAAAATAAGTTTCAATATAATTCAAAAGAATAGGAAAACGTAAGTCTATAACTTTATTAAATAATGAGATTGTACTTTAATGACATCACTCATTATATGCCAAATCTTAAACAACATATTATTTCTAATATTAGGAGGTGTATTTCAAAACTAGAATAATAACACAATTATGTGAAATAAAGAAAATTAAAATAAAAAATAAAAAATATGAGCAACTAACAGAACAAAAAATTGTAAATAATTAACTGCTTAAATATTAAAAAGTAATATACTATTTAACATAGTTAAGTTTGCATATAACCTCATCCAATAACAAAATTAAACTTTAATGACATCACTCATTAGAAGTCAATTTTGTGGATGACTTATTCTTTCTAAGAGTATGAGGTATAAATTTGTTTTTTAAAAATTAAAATAATACCATAACTAAGTGTAATAAAAATATAAAATTAAAAATTAAGAAAAAATAAAATATAAGAAATTATGTAGAAACACATGAAGTAAATGTTGAAAAATGAGAAATAAGGAAATAAAAAATAAATGTGCATGCCAGGATACTCATTCCTCTCGTGATTTTCATGTCACGAATCTTACTCTAAGAATTTAATTAAAAGGTAAAATACTCCTTAATCGTAATTAAACCCACTAATCATCATATCTTTTTTACCACGTTTGATTTGCCAAATGGGGATATTGAAAAAAAGAATTTTAAAATTTAAAATAAAATAAATTTAAAAAGACAAAAAGAATAGAAATAAAAAAAAAAATTAAAAAGAAAAAAAAAGAGATTGAAAAAATAATCCTGTAATATACCATGTAATTACCAACAATTTTCATCCCCCTAAAAATTACAGAGTGTAATTACACCCCCTCAATTACATCAATTACATGCTGACTAAATAATTACTTAGTGCCACGACCCACAACCAACTGTCGTGATGGCGCCTATCGTGGAACTAGGCAAGCCAATTACTCAACTTTTTCAACACAACAAAGGCTTTGAAAAGTACAAAAGCTGTTAATATTTAAGGAAAATATTTTGAAAACAGAAATAAATACGCAACTCAATACAATCTCTCCCAAAATCGGGGTGTCATCGAGTACATAAGCATCTATAACAGAAGATAGTCTAGTACAATGTCTAAAGAGTAAAAACTGAAATACAAGTAAAGATGACGAATGAGGTTCAAGGTCTGTCAACGTCATGCAGCTTCCTCGATAGTCTCCCGAGATCCTGACTCCACACTCAGCACCCGCCGTGACCGTAAGCACATGGATCTGCACACGAGGTGCAATGTGTAGCGTGAGTACAACCAACTCAATAAGTAACAAATCCAAACTTTGGACTGAAAGTAGTGATGAACTCAACCGACACAGTTCAATATAGAGTGCAGAAACATAAGCATGCTTTCAAGTTCAACAGATAAACTCAAAACAGTAAAATAGATCAAATCTTAATGAAAAGAAGAAGATAACTTCTCTACTTCTACATGCCAATGCACATGTTTTATGTAATGCGCCATGCTGACAGTCTCATGTGCTCACACTCTCGATTGCTCAATCACTCAGCACTGTATATGGCCAATCCGGCCCAGGGAAGATCCATCCCAGAATATATACATCGACTGACCATCAGTCACCTTACTGAGTAGGGCCAATCCAGCCCGTGGCGAAGATCCATCCCCAAGTATATAATGCTTCGGACAAGTTTATGTCTAGGGAAGATACATCCCTCAATATAATCAACCGCGCTCAACTGGGTGTGTGTGCAGACTCCGGAGAGGCTCCTTCAGCCCAAGAGCTATCATAAATTAGTATAACTGCTGCGGCGTGCAGCCCGATCCCATATATGTCACTCATAATCGGGCCTTCGGCCTCACTCAGTCATCAATCTCTCCAGTCTCTCTCACGGGCTCACAATGTCAATGAAACTAGCCCGAGAACAATGATTTGATGCAACAATAAATAACAAAAGAGACTGAGATATGAATGAATATGACTGAGTACGAAATATCAATAAAATCAGTAAGACAACAACAAGAAACGACCACTATGGTCCCAACAGTACCGACATATAGCCTAAACATGATCTCTAGCATGGTTAAAGACTTAATTACTTTATCACATGATGAAAACACGGACGTCAACAAGATAAGTCCACTATAGTGTGACATGGAACCGACCATGTCACAATTCTCACGGTGCACGCCCACACGCCCGCCACATGGCATGTATGTCACCTCATCACCAATTATGTAACACATATTTTGGGGTTTCGAACCCTCAGAGCCAAGTTTAGAAGTGTTACTTACCTCATCCGAGCAACTCCCTACTCCAAAACGCCTTTGCTCTCAAATCGGTCTCCGAATGACCCGAATTTAGCCACAAATAGTACAATACTATCAATCAGGGCTTAAGAAATCATCTCTACAACAAATTACTAAGTTATAACTCATAAATCCGAAATTGGTTCAAACCCTCCCCCGGACCACGTCTCTAAATACGAAAAAAGTCACAAAATTTAGAAGCCAATTCAACCACAAGTGTAACCATATCAAATTTACTCAAATCCGATAACAAAATCCCATTCAAAACCTCAAAATTGTAGCCCAAGAACTCTTCTTCATTTTCCCCGAATTTCCACCCAAATCACAAATTAAATGATGGAATCAAAGGCATAATCAAGGAAATTAACCAAAACTAGATAGGAATCACTTACCCCAAACACCCACATGAGAATCTCTCCAAAATCGCCTTATACCGAGCTTCCAAAACAATTTTATGTTATGAACTTAAAACCCTTATTTTTGAAACTTATATTCTGCCCAAGTGCGCCTTCTAAGCGAACGCGGAAGCATCCTCGCGTTCGCGAAGCACAAAAATGATTCAGACCAAAACCCTTCTACGTGAATGCGTTCAATGTGATTTGGAGGAGATCTCTCGAAAAGTATTTAGTGCACATTTTGGTTAACTCTCCATCATATTTATTTGGATGAGCATACTCGCTAACGCGATGCTTTGTTGACCCCTCACTTTGCGAACACGAACACCCCTCCGTGAACGCGTAGATTAATTGCACGGGGTCCCCAGCTGCCTCCTTTTTTCTTCGCGAACGCGTCGCCCTTCTCGTGTTCGCCAAGAATCCAGTGCCCAAGCCTTCGTGAACTCGGCCCCTTCTTCGCGAATGCGAAGAACAATTTGTCATCCGCCTCCAGGTACACTTCGCGAATGTGAGACCTTCCCCACGAATGCATAGGAGGAAACCAGAAAACAACAAAACCAGTAGTCTTTAGCCAAAATGCTAAGTCCAAAAATGATCCGCTAACCATCTGAAGCTCACCCGAGGCGCCTGGGACCTCAACCAAACATACCAACAAGTCACTAAACATCATACGAACTTAGTCGAACCCTCAAATCACCTCAAACAACATCAATTTCTAATGAACTTTAGAACTTCCAATTTCTACAACCGACACTGAAACCTATCAAATCACGTCCGATTGACCCCAAATTTTAAACACAAGTCACAAATGACACCACAAACCTAATCCAACTTTTGGAGTCCCAATCCGACCCCGACATCAAAAGTCCACTCCCTGTCAAATTTTCCAACAAATTCAACTTTCACCATTTCAATCCTAATTCCACTACGGACCTCCAAAACACAATCTGACACGCTCCTAAGTCCAAAATCACCCAACGGAGCTAACAGAACCATCAAAATTCAAATCCGGGGTCATTTACACATAAGTCATCCTCCGGTCAACGTTTCCAACTTAAGCTTTTCATTGTGAGACTATGTGTCTTAATTCATTCCGAAATCCTTCCAGACCCGAACCAACTACCCCGGTAAGTCATAAAATAACAATAAAGCATAAAATGAGCAGAAAATGGGGAAACAGTGATACAACTCTCGAAACGACCGGCCAAGTCATTACATCATCCCCATCTTAAACAAACGTTCTTCCTCTAACGGGTCTTGAAGCATACCTGGAGTCTCAAATATGCATGGATATATGCTTCGCATCTCCCGATCGGTCTCCTAAGTTTCCTACTCCATGGGATGACCTATCCAATGCACCTTCACTGAACCTATATCCTTTGACCTCAGCTTCCGAACCTGCGGATCCAAAATGGTCATCGGCTCCACATTATTAGTCAAATCACAATCCAACTGAACCGTGCCGAATCCAAAACTTGAGACGGATTGCCAACATACTTTCGGAGCATAAAAAATGAAATACTGGATGCACATGCGACAAACTAGGTGGCAAGGCAGGCTCGTATGCCACCTCCCAAATCCTCCGAAGCACCTGAAATGGCCCAATGTACCGAGGGCTCAACTTCCCCTTATTTTCGAACCTCATAACACCCTTCATGTGTGAAACATTCAGCAGAACCTTCTCCCCAACCATGTAAGCAACATAACAGACCTTTCTGTCGGCATAACTCTTCTATCTGGACTGCGCCGTGCGAAGCCGCTCCTGAATCAATTTAACCTTGTCCAATGCATCCTAAACCAAGTCAGTACCTAATAGCCTAGCCTCCCTTGGCTCGAACCAACCCACCAAAGATCTACATAGTCTCCTATACAAAGCCTCATACAGAGCCATCTGAATGCTCGGCTGGTAGCAATTGTTGTAGGCATATTCCGTGAGTGGCAGAAACTGATCCCAAGAACCCCCCAACATCAATGACACACGCGCATAACATGTCCTCTAGTATCTAAATAGAGAGCTCTAACTATCCATCCTTCTGAGGGTGAAATGATATGCTCAACTCAACCTGGGTTCCCAACTCTCGCTGTGATGTAAACTGCGTGCCTTAATCTGAAATGATGGACACTGGCACACCGTGAAGGCAAAAAATCTCTTGGATGTAAATCTCAGCCGACCGCTCTAAGGAATAGATAATACCAACTGGAATAAAGTATGCGGACTTAGGCAGTTGATCCACAATCACCCAAATAACATCGAACTTCCTCGAAGTCCGTGGGAGCCCAACTACGAAATCCATGGTGATCTACTACAACTTCTACTCTAAAATCTCTAACCTTTGAAGCAATCCACCCAATCTCTGGTGCTCATACTTCACCTGCTGACAGTTAAGGCACTAAGCTACAAACCCCACTATATCCTTATTTATTCTCCCTCACCAATAGTGCTGCCTCAAGTCCCGGGATGATACAGAATTGTGATATCATAGTCCTTTGGCATCTCCAACCATCTCCGCCGCTTCAAAGTTAGATCCTTTTGTTTGAACAAGTTCTGGAGGCTCCGATGATCCGTAAACACCTCAGCCGACACACCATCAAGATAATACCTCCAAATCTTCAATGCATGAACTATGGCAGCTAACTCCAAATCATGAACAAGGTAGTTCTTCTCATGAGGTTTCAACTGACGCAAAGCATATGCAATCACTCTACCCTCCTGAATCAACACACACCCAATACGAGAAGCATTACAATACATTGTATAAGAGCCGGAAGCTGATGGCAGAACTAGAATTGGAGCTGTGGTCAAGGGAGTCTTGAGCTTCTGAAATCTCTCCTCGCACTCTTCCGACCACCTGAAAGGAGCACCTTTTTGGGTCAATTTGGTCAAGGGCGATGCAATAGATAAGAAACCCTCCATGAAGTAATGATAATAACCGGGCAAGCCGAGATAGCTTCGAATCTCCGTAGCTGAGGATAGTCTGGTCCAACTCTCAACCACCTCTATCTTCTTCAGGTCCACCTTAATACCCTCACTAGACACCACGTGCCCCAAGAATGCCAGTGATCTGAGCCAAAACTCACACTTGGAGAACTTGGCATAAAGCTTCTCCTCCCTCAACCGCTGGAACACAATTCTCAAATACCGGGCATGCTCTTCCTGGCTACGAGAGTACACGCGGATATCATCAATGAACACTATAACAAACGAGTCAAGATATGGCTGAAACACATTGTTCATCAGATGCATGAATGATTCTAGGGAGCTGTTCAACCCAAAAGACATCACAAGGAACTCATAATGACCATAGCAGGTCCTTAATGCTGCCTTTAGAGTACCCGAGTCTCGAATCTTCAACTGGTGATACCTAGACCTCAAATCGATCATGGAGA
This sequence comes from Nicotiana undulata, assembly GCA_005239495.1. NCBI lineage: Eukaryota > Viridiplantae > Streptophyta > Magnoliopsida > Solanales > Solanaceae > Nicotiana > Nicotiana undulata. The sequence goes on along the minus strand of ML249612.1, from coordinate 33,107 downwards.
ACACCCTCGCTCCTTGAAGATGGTCAAACAGATCATCAATATGCGGAAAAGGATACTTGTTCTTGATTGTAACTTTGTTCAACTGCCTATAGTCCATGCACATACTCATAGTACCATCCTTCTTCTTCACAAACAGAACTGGTGCACCCCAAGGCGACACACTAGGCCTAATGAACCCTTTATCAAGGAGTTCCTGAAGCTGCTCCTTCAATTCTTTAAACTCAGATGGTGCCATACGATATGGTGGGATTGAAATGGGCTGAGTGCCCGCCACCAAGTCAATATCCCTGTCGGGCGGCATGCCCGACAGGTCAGCAGGAAACACATCCGAAAACTCCCGCACCACCGGAACAAAATCAATAGTGGGAGAATCAACACTAACATACCTCACAAAGGCCAGATAAGATAAATAACCTTTCCCAACCATCCGTCGGGAATTCAAATACGAAATCACTCTCCTCGGAACATAGTCTAGAGAACCTATCAACTCAATCCCTGGCAATCCCGACATCGCCAACGTCACATTCTTAAAGAAACAATCTTTGTATCTAATCCATACCCAAAATCACATCAAAGTCCACCATACTAAGAAACATAAGATCAACTCTGGTCTCCAATCCCCCAATAGTCACCACACACGACTGATATACACAGTCCATAATAATAGTATCGCCCACAGGCGTAGAGACATTAACATATGAGACTAAGGACTCATAGGGAATATCCAAATGATGAGCAAAATATGGTGATACATATGAATAAGTGGAACCAGGGTCAAATAATACATAAGCATCCCTATGGAAAACTAAGATAATACTTGTGATCACTCTATTAGAAGCAACAACATTTAGTTTGGCAGGAATAACATAGAATCAAGCCTGAGTGCCCCCTGATCGGCCTCCCTCTCTAGGGCGACTCTAGTGGTCTGGGCCCCACCCCGAGCTGGCTGAGCGGGTGGTGAAGTAACGGGTGCTGAAGTAGTACGCTGACATCTCTGCCGAGCTGGACCTCCCGTAAGGCGTAGACAATACCTCTTGATGTGACCATATTTCCACACTCGAAACAACCCCTCCCTATGAATGGCGGTGGGGACTGAAGGGAGCCCCGAGCACCAGAATACCCGCTAGAAACCGGTGCCGATGAGCCTTGAACTAAAGGTGCATGGGACAAACTCTGAGCTGGAACGGCACCAACAAATGGCTGGCCCTGATGTGAACTGTATGAACCATGGCCGGATGATGCACCATGGTGAACTGGACAGGCCGTTTGAGCATGACTATAAGGACGACACCTGCTGTGGTAGAACTGAACTCCACAAGGAACACCACTAAAACCTCCTGACCCACGAGGCATCTTGGCCTCCCTCTCTACCCGCTACTGACTGTGGACCATCCCTATCTGCCGAGCAATGTCGACTACCTCATCAAAAGTAGCACCAAATACCCTCTCCCGAGTCATAAGCAATCACAGGTGATATGTAAGGCCATCGATGAACCTCCGAATTCTCTCCCTATCAGTGGGAACCAGCCAAACTGCATGACAAGCGAACTCTGAAAACCTCATCTCGTACTGTGTCACGAACATGCCATCCTGATGAAGTTGCTCAAACTGTCGGCGCAGCTCTTCTCTGTGAGACTACGACACGAACTTCTCCAAGAAGAAAACGGAGAACTCCTGCCATGTAAGTGGTACTGCACCGACCGGCCTGCGCCTCTCATAAACTTCCCACCATCTGAAGGCAGCCCCAGAAAATTGAAAAGTAGTGAACGAGACCCCATTGGTCTCCAAAATACCTATGGTTCGAAGCATCCGCTCACACTTATCTAGAAAGACCTAAGCATCCTCGGACTCAGCACCGCTAAATGATGGAGGTCTAAGTATCTCAAATCTCTTAAGTCTCCTCTACTCATCATCAGCCATAACGGGGACCACCGGGACCTGAGCAGCTGCAGCCGTCTGGGTTGGTAGTGCCCCCATTGTCTGTAGTCCCTGCATCACCTGCTCTGGTGTACGGCGGCGGGAGTTTGGGTACCTCCCCCGACCTAAGAAGTTCCTGCTGCAGCTAGAACAGAGACCGCCTGAGCAAGAGTGGTACACACAGTCAGAATCTGAGCTAAGGCCTCCTAAAGTCCTGGAATCACGATGGGCACAGCTGGTGCCTGAGCTAGCCCCACTGGCTCAATTGTATCTGGTAACTGCTCTTGAGCTGGAACGACTGGTGGGTCTGTAGGTGCTGCCCTAGCTGCTGTACGAGCTGCACCCCTTCTCGTATCGCGATCTTTACCGTTACCTCGGCCTTTTACGGCCCTAGCTGGTGGTACTAGTGGTTGTCCACCTTGCCCAGTAGTACGTGTCCTCACCATATGTGAGAGAATAGAAATAATAGAAGTTTAGTTACCGAAATCAACAAATCCGCACGATAAGAATACAAGAATGTGAAATTTCTTAAGGGTTAGGAAACCTCTCAAAGATAAGTACAGACGTCTCTGTACCGATCCGCAAGACTCTACGAAACCTAGGCTTTGATACCAACTTCTCACGACCCAAAACTAACCACTGTGATGGCGCCTATCATGGAACTAGGCAAGCCAATTACTCAACGTTTTCAACATAACCAAAAGCTTTGAAAAGTAGGGAAGCAGTTAATATTGAAAATAGAAATAAATACGCAACTCAAAACAATCTATCCGAAAACCGGGGTGTCATCGAGTACATAAACATATACAACGGAAGATAGTCTAGTACAATGTCTAAAGAGTAAATACTGAAATACAAGTAAAGATAACGAAGGAGGGTCATGGTTTGCGAACATCATGCAGATACCTTGATAGTCTCTCGAGATCCTGACTCCACACTCAGCAGCCGCGGTGGCCGTACGCACATGGATCTGCACACGAGGTGCAGGGTGTAGTGTGAGTAAAACCAACTCAATAAGTAACAAATCCAAATGTTGGACTGAAAGTAGTGACGAACTCAACTAGCACAGTTCAATATAGAAATAACAGTGCATAAAAGTAAGCATGCTTTCAAGTTCAATAAATAAATTCAAAACAGTAAAATCGATCAAATCTGAATGATAAGTATAATATAACTTCTCTACTTCTACATTCCAATGCACATGCTATATATAATGCGCCATGCTGAAAGCCTCAAGTGCTCACATTATCGATTGCTCAATCACTCAGTACTGTATTTTGCCAATCCAGCCTAGGGAAGATCCATCCCAGAAAATATACATCGACTGACCATCAATCACCCAGTACTGATTAGGGCCAATCCAGCTCGTGGGGAAGATCCATCCCCAGGTATATAATGCTTCAGACAAGATCCATGTTGAAGGAAGATCCATCCCTTAATATAATCAACCGGGCTCACAGGGGGTGTGTGCAGACTCCGAAGGGGCTCCTTCAGCCCAAATGCTATCATAAATCAATATAGCCGTTGTGGCGTGCAACCCGATCCCATAAATGTCACTCATAATCAGGCACTCGGCCTCACTCAGCCATTAATCTCTCAAGTCTCTCTCACGGGCTCACAATGTTAATGAAACTAGCCCAAAAACAATGATATGATGCATCAATAAATTACCACGGAGACTGAGATATGATGTGATATGAGTGAATATGACTCAGTACGAAATATAGATTAAATCAGTAAGACAAAAAGAAGAAATGACCACTATGGGTCCCCAACAGTACCAACATATAGTCTAAAAATGATCTCTAGCATGATTAACAGCTTAATTACTTTATCACATGATGAAACCACGAACATCAACAAGATAAGTCCATTATATAGTGCCATGGAATCAACCAGGTCACAATTCTCACGGTGCACGCCCGCACACCTATCACTTGGAATGTGCGTCACCTCAACACCAATCACATAACACATATTTCGGGGTTTCGAACCCTCAAAGTCAAGTTTAGAAGTGCTACTTACCTCAATCAAAGAATATCCCTACTCCAATATGCCTTTGCCTCGCAAATCGGCCTCCAAATGATCTGAATCTAGCCACAAACAGTACAATACAATCAATATGAGCTAAAGGAATCAATTCTACAAGAAATTACTAAGTTATAACTCAAAATTCGAAATTGGTTCAAACCCGGCCCCCGGGCCCACGTCTCAAAATCTGAGAAAAGCCACAAATCCGAAATCCCATTCAACCACTAGTCTAACCATATCAAATTTACTCAATTCCGATAACAAAATCCCATTCAAAACCTCAAAAATCTAGCCCAAGAACTCTTCTACATTTTCCCTAATTTTCCACCCTAAATCACAAATTAAATGATGGAATCCAAGGCATAATCATGGAAATTAACCAAAAAAGATAGGAATCACTTACCACAAACACCCACGTGAGAATCTCTCCAAAATGGCCTTCAACCGGACTCGCAAATCAATTTTATGTTATGAACTCAAAACCCCTCGTTGTTGAAACTTATATTCTGCCTAGGTACGCCTTTTTCGCGAACGCGGAAGAATACTTGCATTAAAACACAAAATTGCTTCAGACCAAAACCCTTCTACACAAAAACGTTCAACCACTCACAAACGCGATGCTTCGCTGAACCCTCACTTCACGAATGTGACCACCCCTACGAACGCGTAGACTAATTGCACGGGGTCCCCAGCGGCCTCGCTCTTCTACGCGAACGCGTCACCCTTCTCGCGTGCATGATGCATTCACTGCCCAAACCTTCACGAATGCGGGCCCTTCTTCGCGAATATGAAGAATAATTTCTCATCCGCCTCTAAGTACACTTCACGAATGCGAGACCTTCCTCATGAATGCATAAGAGGAAACCAGAAACTAGCAAACCCAGCAGTCTTCAGCAAAAATGCTAAGTCCAAAAATGAGGGTGAGGAACGAACACAGTGGCTTGACTGATGGGATCCCAATCGGCTTGCATCCCTTTAACCATCCGAAACTCACGCGAGGCGCCAGGACCTCAACCAAACATACCGACAAGTCCCAAAGTATCATACGAAATAGTCGAACCCTCAAATCACCTCAAATAACATAAAAAACATGAATCACATGTAGATTCAAGCCTAATGAACTTTGGAACTTCCAATTTCTACAACTGATGTCGAAATCCCAATCCAACCCCGATATCAAAAAGTCCACTCCCGGTCATATTTTCCCAAAAATTCAACTTTCGCCATTTCACGCCATTCCACAATGGACCTCCAAAACACAATCCAGACATGCTCCTAATTCCAAAATTATCCAACGGAGCTAACACAACCATCAAAATTCAAATCTGAGGTCGTTTACACATAAGTCAACATTCGATCAACTTTTCCAACTTAAGCTTTCCATTATGACACTAAGTGTCTCAATTCACTCACCCGAACCAACTACCCCGGTAAGTCATAAAAAAACATTAAAGCACAAAATGAGCAGAAAATAGGGGAACTAGGCTACAACTCTCGAAACGACCGGTCGTGTCATTACATCCTCCCGCTCTTAAACAAGCGTTCATCCTCGTACGGGTCTAGAAACATACTCGGAGTCTCAAATAAGCGTGGATATCTGCTCTACATCTCACACTTGGTATCCCAAGTAGGCTCCTCCACGGGCTAACCTCTCGACTGCAGCTTCACTAAAGCTATATCCTTTGACCTTAACTTCCGAACCTACAAATCCAAAATGGCCACCAGCTCCACATCGTAAGTCAAATCACCATACAACTGAACCATGCCAAAATCCAAAACATGAGGCGGATTTCCAACATACTTGAAGGGCATAGAAACATGAAATACTAGATGCACACCCGACAAACTAGGTGGCAAGGCATGCTGGAAGCCACCTCCCCAATCCTCCGAAGCACCTCAAACGGTCCAATGTACCGAGGGCTCAACCTGCCATTCTTTCCAAACCTCATAACACCCTTCATGGGTGAAACCTTCAGCAAGACTTTCTCCCCAACCATGTAAGCAACATCGCAGACCTTCCTATCTGTGTAACTATTCTGTCTGGATTGCATCGTGCGAAGCCGCTCCTGAACCAATTTAACCTTGTCCAATGCATCCTAGACCAAGTCAGTACCCAATAGCCTAGCCTCCCCTGGCTCGAACCAACCCACCGAAGATCTACACTGTCTCCCATACAAAGCCTCACACGGAGCCATCTGAATGCTCAACTGGTAGCTGTTGTTGTAGGCAAACTTTGCGAGTGGCAGAAACGGATCCCAAGAACCCCCAAAATCAATGACACAAATGCATAGCATGTCCTCTAATATCTCAATAGTGTTCTCGGATTGTATATTCATTTGAGGGTGAAATGTTGTGCTCAACTCAACCTGGGTACCCAACTTTTGCTGTACTACTCTTTAGAACTGTGATGTAAACTACGTGCCTCGATTTGAAATGATGGACGCTAGCACACTGTGAAGGCGAAAAATCTCTTGAATGTAAATCTCAGCCAACCGCTTCGAAGAATATGTAGTACCAACTGCAATGAAGTGCGCGTACTTGGTAAGCCGATCCACAATCACCCAAATAACATATAACTTACTCGAAATTCGTGGGAGGCCAACTACAAAATCCATGGTGATCCGCTCTCACTTACACTATGGAATCTCTAACCTCTGAAGCAATCCACCTGGTCTCTGATGCTCATACTTCACCTTCTGACAGTTAAGGCAGCAAGCTACAAGCCCCACTATATCCTTCTTCATTCTCCTCCACCAATGGTGCTACCTCAAGTCCTGATACATCTTCGCGACACTTGGATGAATGGAATACCTCAAACTGTAGGACTCTTAAAGAATCAACTCACGTAGCCCATCCACATTAGGCACACAAACTCCGACCCTGCATCCTCAATACTCCATCATTCCCAATTGTCACATCTCTGGCATCACCGTGCTGAACTGTTTCCTTAATGACAAACAAATGGGGATCATCATACTAGCGCTCTCTAATGCGATAATATAAGGAAAACCGAGAAACCACACAAGCTAGAACCCAACAAGGCTCCGAAATATCCAATCTCATGAACTGGTTGGCCAAATCCTGAACATCAACTGCAAGAGGTCTCTCACCAACGGGAATGACTGGAAGACTACCCATACTTACCGCCTTTCTACTCAAGGAGTCGGCCACCATATTAGCCTTCCCGGGATGATACAAAATGGTGATATCATAGTCCTTTAGTAGCTCCAACCATCTCCGCTGCCTCAAATTTAGATCCTTTTGTTTGAACAAGTGTCGGAGGCTCCGATGATCCATAAACACCTCACAAGACACACCATAGAGATAATACCTCCAAATCTTCAATGCATGAACTATGAACAAGGTAGTTCTTCTCATGAGGTTTCAACTGACGCGAAGCATAGGCAATCACTCTACCCTCCTGCATCAACACACACCCAATACCGATCCGAGAAGAATCACAATACATTGTATAAGAGCTGGAAGCTGATGGCAAAACTAGAACTGGAGTTGTGGTCAAGGCAATCTTGAGCTTTTGAAATCTCTCCTCGCACTCATCTGACCACCTAAAAGGAGCACCCTTTTGGGCCAATTTGGTCAAGGGAGATGCAATAGATGAGAAACCCTCCATGAAGCGACAATAATAATCGGCCAAGCCGAGAAAGCTCCAAATCTCAATAGTTGAGGACGGTCTGGGCCAACTCTTAACCGCCTCTATCTTCTCCAGGTCCACCTGAATACCCTCACTGGACACCACGTGCTCCAAGAATGCCACTGAGTTGAGACAAAACTCACACTTGGAGAACTTGGCATAAAGCTTCTCCTCCCTCAACCGCTACAACACAATTCTCAAATGTTGGGCATCCTCCTCTTAGCTACGAGAGTACACCAGGATATCATCAACGAACACCATAACAAACGAGTCGAGATAATTCTGAAACACATCGTTCATCAGATGCATGAACGTTGCTGGGGCGTTGGTCAGTTCAAAAGATATCACAAGGAACTCATAATGACCATAACGGGTCATGAATGTTGTCTTTAAAATATCCGAGTCCCGAATCATCAACTGGTGATACCAAGACCTCAAATCAATCTTAGAGAACACCCTCGCTCCCTGAAGATGGTCAAACAGATCATCAATACGCGTCAAAGGATACTTGTTCTTGATTGTAACTTTGTTCAACTGCCTATAATCAATGCACATGTTCATAGTACCATCCTTCTTCTTCACAAACAGAACTGGTGCACCCAAAGGCGACACACTAGGCCTAATAAACCCTTCAATTCTTTAAACTTAGTTGGTGCCATATGATACGGTGGGATAGAAATGGGCCAAGTGACCGGCACCAAGTCAATATCCCTGTCGGGCGGCATGTATGGTAGGTCAGCATGAATTACATCCAGAAACTCCCACGCCACTGGAACATAATCAATAGTGGGATCATCAGCACTAAATACCCTCAGAAAGGCAATATAAGATAAATAACCTTTCCTAACCATCCGTTGGGCCTTCAAATACGAAATCACTCTGTTGGGAACATAATTTAGATAACCTCTCCACTCAATCCTTGGAAATCCCGGCATCGCCAACGTCACGGTCTTAGCGTGACAATCTAGAACAGCATGACATGGAGACAAGCAATCCATACCCAAAATCACATCAAAGTCCACCATACTAAGCAACAAAAGATCAACGCTGGTCTCCAATCCCGCAATATTCACCACATACGACCGATTTACACTGTCTACAATAATAGTATCACCCAACTAAGGACTTAGAGGGAATATCCAAATGAAGAGAAAAATACGATGATACATATGAATAAGTGGAACCAAGGTCAAATAATACAGAGGCATCTTTATGGCAAACTAAGACAATACTTGTGATTATTGCATCTGAAGCAACAACATCTGGTCTGGCAGGAATATCATAGACTCGGGCCTGAGCTCCCCCTGATCGACCTCCGCCTCTAGGGAGACCTCTAGCTGACTAGGCCTCACCCCGAGTTAGCTGAGCGGGTGGTGAAGTAAAGGGTGCTGAAATCGTAGAATGACTCATCTACTAAGCTGGACCTCCCGTAAGGCGGGGAAAATATATCTTGATGTGACCCATATCTCCACACTCAAAACAACCCCTCCCTGCAAATAGCGGTAGGGACTGAAGGGAGCCCCGAGCACAAGAATACCTGCTAGAAGAAACTGATGTCGGTGAGCCCTAAACAAAAGGTGCATGGGCCAAACTCTAAGCTGGAAGGGCACCGAGAGATGACTGGCCTTGATGTGAACTATATGAATGATGGCTGGATGATGCACCATGGTGAACTGGACGAGCCGTCTGGGCATGCCTATTAGGATGACCCCTGCCGTGGTGGAACTGACATGAACATCCTAAAACCTCCTGACTTACGAGGTATTTTGGCCTCCCTCTATACCTGCTCCCGACTGCAGACCATCTCTATCTGCTGAGCAATGCCGACTACCTCATCAAAGGTGGTACTACATACCATCTCCCTAGTCATAAGCAACCGCAAAGTGATATGTGAGGCCATCGATGAACCTCCAAATCCTCTCCCTATCAGTGGAAACCAGCCAAACTGCGTGACGATCCAACTCAAAAAACCTTATCTCGTATTGCGTCATAGACATTCCAACATGACGAAGTTGCTCAAACTGTCGGTGCAGCTCCTCTCTGCGAGACTGCGGCACAAATTTCTCCAAGAAGAGAACGGATAACTTCTGCCATGTAAGTTGTACTACATCGACCGTCCTGCACCTCTTATAAGCCTCCCACCATCTAAAGGAAACCCAAGAAAATTGAAAAATAGTGAACGAGACCCCACTAGTCTCTGGAATACCTGTTGTCCGAAGCATCCACTCGCACTTATCCAGAAAGCCGTGAGCATCCTCTGAATCAGCACCGCTAAATTATGGGGGTTGAAGTCACTCTAATATCTTAAGTCTGCTCTGCTCATCATCAGCCATAACGGGGACCACCGAGGCCTGAGCAGCTACAGCCGGCTAGGCTGGTAGTTCCACCGAGGCCCCACTAGCTCAGCCATATTTGGTACCTGCTCCTGAGCTGGAATGACCGGTGGGTCTGCAGGTGCTGCCGTTGCTGTTGTACGAGCTGCAACCCTGCCCCTACCGTGGCCTCTACCACGACCTCGGCCTCTCGTGTCTCTAGTTGGTGGTGCCGGTGGCTGTCCATCCTACCCAGTAGTACGTGTCCTCACCATCTGTGAGAGAATAGAATAATAGATGTTTAGTTACCAAAATCAACAAATCCGCACGAAAAGAATACAAGAATGTGAAATTTCCTAATGGTTCGACAACCTCTCGAAGATAAGTACAGATATCTCCATACCGATCTACAAGACTCTACTAAACCTGCTGATGATTCGTGAGACCTATGTAACCTAGGCTCTGATACTAACTTGTCACGACCCAAAACTAATCGTCGTGATGGCGCCTATCGTGGAACTAGGCAAGCCAATTACTAAACTTTTTCAACACGACAGAAAGCTTGAAAAGTACGAAAGTTGTTAATATTTTCGAGGAAAACCTTTTGAAAACTGAAAATAAATACGCAACTTAATACAATCTCTCCCAAAATCGGAGTGTCACCGGGTACATGAGCATCTACAATGGAAGATAGTCTAGTACAATGAGTAAAGAGAAAAAATTAAATTATAAGTAAAGATAACGAATGGGGGTCAATGTCTGGGAACGTCATACAGATATCTCGATAGTCTCCCGAGATCCTGACTCCACACTCAGCAGGCTCCGAGACTGTAAGCACCTGGATCTGCACACGAGTTGCAGGGTGTAGCGCTAGTACAACCAACTCAATAAGTAACAAATCCAAACTTTTGACTAAAAGTAGTGACGAACACAACCGGCACTGTTAAATATAGAAATAACAGTGTGGAAACGTAAGCATGATTTCAAGTTCCACAGATGAACTCAAAATAGCAGAATAGATCAAATCTGAATGATAAGAAGAATATAACTTCTCTACATGCCAGTGCACATGCTGTATGTGATGCGCCATGATGAAAGTCATATGTGTTCACGCTCTCGATTACCCAATCACTCAGTACTGTATATGGACAATCCGGCTGAAGGAAGATCCATCCCGAAATATATACATCGACTGACCATCAGTCACCCAGTACCGAGTAGGGCAAATCCAGCTCGTGGGGAAGATCCATCCCTAGGTATATAATGCTTCAGACAAGATTCATGTCCTAGGGAAGATCCATCCCTCAATATAATCAACCCCGCTCACTGGGTGTGTGTGCAGAGTACGGGGGGATCCTTCAGCCCAAGCGTTATCATAAACCAGTATAACTGATGCAACGTGTAGCCGATCCCATAAATGTCACTCATAATCAGGCCCTCAGCCTCACTCTGTCATCAATCTCTCCAGTCTCTCCCACGGGCTCACAATGTTAATGACACTAGCCCGAAAACAATGATATGATGCATCAATAAATAGCAACACAGTCTGAGATATGTTGTGAAATGAATGAATATGATTGAGTACGAAATGTCAATGAAATTAGTAAGACAACAACAAGAAATGACCACTATAAGTCCCAACAGTACCGATATATAGCCTAAACATGATCTCTGGCATGATTAAAACATTAATTACTTTATCACATGATGAAAACATGAACATCAACAAGATAAGTGCACTATATAGTTCCATGGAATCAACCAGGTCACAATTCTCACGGTGCACGCCCGTCACTTGGCATGTGCGTCACCTTAACACCAATCATATAACACATATTTCGGGATTTCAAACCTTAGAGCCAAGTTTAGAAGTGTTTACTAACTCAATATGAGCAAACCCCTACTCCAATACTCCTTTTCCTCGCAAATCGGCCTCCAAATGACCCGAATCTATCCACAAACAGTACAATATAATCAATCCGGGCTAAAGGAATCAATTCTACAAGAAATTACTAAGTTATAACTAAAAAAATCCAAAATTGGTTCAAACCTGGCCCTCAAGCCCACATCTCAAAATCCGACAAAAGTCACAAAATACAGAAGCCCATTCAACCACGAGTCTAACCATATCAAATTTACTCAATTCCGATAACAAAATTCCATTCAAAACCTCAAAAATCTAGCCCAATAACTCTTCTTCATTTTCCCCAATTTTCCACTCCAAATCACAAATTTAATGATGGAATCAAAGGCATAATCATGGAAATTAACCAAAACTGTATAGGAATCACTTACCCCAAACACCCACATGAGAATCTCTCCAATATCGCCTTCTACCGAGCTCCCAAATCAATATTATGTAATGAACTCAAAACCCTCGTTTTTGACACTTATATTCTGCTCAGGTGCGACTTCTTTAAGAACGCGGAAGCATCCTCGCATTCGCGAAGCACAAAAATTCTTTAGACCAAAACCCTTCTACGCGAACGCGTTCAATCAATCGCGAATGCGATGCTTCGCTGACCCCACACTTCGCGAATTTGACCACCCCTTCGCGAATGCGTAGACCAATTGCACGGGGTCCCCAGCTGCCTCCTGTCTTCTTTGCGAACATGTCACTCTTCTCGCGTTCATGATGCATCCACTGCCCAAACCTTCATGAACGCGGAACCTTCTTCGCGAATGTGAAAAACAATTTCTCATCCGCCTCCAGGTATACATCGCGAATGCGAGACCTTCCTCGCGAACGCATAAGAGGAAACCAGAAACCAGTAGTCTTCAGCCAAAATGCTAAGTCCAAAAATGATCTGCTAACCATCGAAACACACCTCAGGCCCCCGGGACTTCAACCAAACATACCAACAAGTCCCAAAAATCATACGAACTTAGTCAAACCCTCAAATCACCTCAAACAACATAAAATATACAAATCACCACATAGATACAAGTCTAATGAACGTTGGAACTTCCAATTTCTACAATTGACGCCGAAACCTATCAAATCACGTCTGCTTGACCCCATATTTTGCACACAAGTCACAAATGACAGCACAAACCTACTCCAAATTCCGGAATCCCAATCCGACCCCGATATCAAAAAGTCCACTCTCGGTCAAATTTTTTCAAAAATTCAACTTTCACCATTTCAAGCCTAATTCCACTACAAACCTCCAAAATATATTCCGAACACACTCCTAAGTCCAAAATCACCCAAAGGAGTTAACATAACCATCAAATTTCAAATCCACGGTCGTTTACACATAAGTCAACATCCGGTTAACTTTTCTAACTTAAGCTTTCCATTATGAGACTAAGTGTCTCAATTCATTCCGAAATCGTTTTGGACCCGAACCAACTACTCCGGTAAGTCATAAAACAACAATAAAGCAGGACATGAGTAGAAAATTAGGAAAAGGGGTTACAACTCTCGAAACGACTGGCCGAATCATTACACTTAGTCACACAAATATGCTTAAACTATGTAATTACACTCAAATCCAATTAAGTGATGTCTTTCCAAACATGCCCTTATTTATTAAGTGATAAAATCACATATATATGACTCAAATATATAGCCTATTCAGCCAAGGTTTTAAAATCAACTTACTTTGAAAAATACTTTTCTCAAATGTGTAAGTACATTCGTTGTGAAGTAGTTTGCGTTTGACTAATTAATTTGAAAGACTTTTAAGCTCAACTAGTATTTGGCAAAGCTTTTATTAAGTTCTTCTAAGTGTATTTTTCTCAAAAGTGCTTCTCAAAAAAATGCTTTTCGGATAAAACATTTTTTTTGCTTCTACTTTTCTTCAAAACATTTGGACAAAAATCTTAAATTTGGAAAAAGGTACTTTTCGCAAATAAAAAAGCACTTTTGGGAAAAAGCAACTTACATGATGAACATGATATCAAATAGTTAATTCCGAAAAATAACGCTAGTGCTCTGGCGACTTTGGCGATTTTCTGGCAACTTCTTCACTGACCGCTGCCTTGGCCAATTTGGTTGGCGGCCAACCTTCTTCTCCGGCTGGTCAGCCTCCCCCCACCCTCGCCCAGCCCCCCACGTCTTCAAACAACAACAACCAGCCCCTTGATTACTCTAAAATCCTAAAACCTGCTACTATAAACGATGCCATGCAAGAACGTACAAGTTCTATCGAGCCAATTCAACCAAGACGTACAAGTTTGCTTAATGGCCATCATACAGTAGACTTTACGGAAGCAAAAGTGGAAAGGATGAATGTTCTTGAAGGCCTTCAATACGCAGTGGTTTGTAAATTCTCATACGGTTGGCCAGAACTTAACGAATTACGTCGTATAATTCCAATTCAATGTGGGATAAAAAGAGAGTGCAACATTGGATTTCTACGTGACAGGCATGTGTTAATTAGGATGACTTTGTGGAAAGATTTCATTGAATTCACGTCTAAAAGTGTGTATTATGTTAAGGATAAGGTGGGCCGTGAATATCAATTGAGAACCTTAATCTATGATCACAAGTTTAAGGTTGGAGAAGAAACATCGAAAGTGATGGCTTGGATATCATTCCCTAACTTGTTGCCTACCTTTTTTGTTAAAGAATGTCTATTCTCTTTGGCCACAGCTGTGGGAAATCCTATTCATCTTGACATGGCAACTATTAACAAAACTAGGCCAAGTTGTGCAAGAGTTAAGGTGCTAGTTGATCTTTTGAGTGAGCTACCTAAGAAGGTTCGAATGAATATTCATAATGAAGTCACTGGTGAGTTGAGGACAAAATGGGTTAATATTAAGTATGACTATTTGCCAAAATATTGTAAGGAGTGTAAGTTGCAAGGGCATGACATGTTAGAACGCTGGAGGCTTCATCCAGAATTAGTGGTGAACCAACATAATGATCCTGGAGTTCAAGAGCCACAAGCCACGGGTTCACACAATGCTAATCAACAATGTCCTTTAATGATTTTTTCAAGTGGAAAGGTGGTTGGGAATACTACTGGAAAAAGGCAAAGAACAATGGAAGGAAGTTAGGGACAATCGTGCTAAAAAAGGGAACAAACAAGTACATGATGATGTGGTTACTGGGAGGGAAATTGTACCAATTGATAAGGGACAACAACCTCCAGTGGTGAAGGGTGTGCAGCAGGTGCAAACAAATAATCAATTTGAAATTTTGGAGATTGAAGATTGAGAGAATGGGAATGATAATCAACTAGATCTAGTGGAAAAGAGTGTTGATGAACATAATCCTATTGACAATGGGAATGGGACAGCTAAATCAGCCACTAAGGTTAGTGTTGCAGGGAATCAATTGAAGGCTAATGCACCATCTTTCAACCCAAAGATTACTGGAGCAAAGTAGGTGATGGATGGAGATGTTGCTGGGCAAAGGCAAATCCCTATGTCAGCTGGTAATGAGGCAGTTCAAAGAGGAGTGAAGTCTAATCCTAATGCAAAAGGGAAGGAGAAACAAGGGAATAGGGAGACCACAACTCAATGGGTACAGAGAGCTTTTCCTGGGAAGTTGGTAACAACTAATATCTCTGCTCAAGAGGTACCATCGCAAGACACAAGGGTGGAAAGTGCTGTGGAAAATAACCAGAATGCTGGGATACAAACGGAAGCAGAACCAACTGAGGATGTATTTCAAACAAATGGAAGAGTGAATTAGAAATGTGGAAGACTATGGATAAATCAAATTGAAGAAGATCCTGCAGAGGGTGAAATCTCGGATGGATTACAAGCTGAAATAGATTCTGATGATGAAGGAGAAGAGGAAGAGCAAAGTGTTAATGGTGATGCTATTGTTACCACAAAAGAACATGAGGAGAGGCTACACAATGCTAAAGACAATACAAAGATGCTAGAAGATGGCAGGGGAAGTGATGAAACAAATGTGATCTCGATGGAAAGAACAAGAAACCTCAATGAAAATGGGAACCCTCCTGATGCTGCAGTAAATCCAAAGGATGTCAACATTAATATAGGGGATCCAGGTGGAGATGGGAAGGAATGTCTGGTTCCTAATGAAACTACAGATAAAACAGGAGCATCGAAAGATCATTCTATATTGAGGAGAAGTAACACTAAACCTTTGGACAAAATTCAGGAGGTTATACAACTTGAAGCTGGGGATCAATCAGTGGTTCCTAAGCAACATAATATGATGGATACAACCAACTTGGAGGACAAAGGAGCAGAGGAGTATGTACAAGGAACGGGTAAAGACTATGATGAGGAGTCTATTGATCAAAATTTTCGAAACATAGCAAAGCAAGGTGATTTATCCCCTAGACTAATGGAGAAGACAAAATCAACACCTAGAGGGAGGAAGAAGACAGTAAAAGATCCAGCTAAGGAATCATCCATAATTCCAACAGTTGGAGTACAAACCAGGAGAACTCTCTCGAAATCTAATGCCTGATGGATGCTCTATTTTGGAACATTAGATCAGTCAATACTATGCAAGCCTTTGAAAGGCTTATCACAATGAATAGGAAACATCATTTAGAGTTTATAGGACTCATGGAACCTATGCAACAAGCCAGGAAGTTGGAGAGGTACAGGAGAAGAATTGGTTTTGCTCAAGCACTTGCTAATATCTCTAATAAAGGGTGTTCATTTATGTGGTGTTTGAAGTGGAGATCGTATATGATTTGGTACAACAACTAACTTTGAGATTACTTCACAAAGATTCTCATGTGGAGTTGATGTTAACATTGGTGTATGCTAAGTGTGATTCCATAGAGAGGATAGAATTGTGGGATTCATTAGATTATTTAGCAAGGGATATGACTGTCCCATGGCTTTTCCGGGGCGACTTCAATGTAATATGGGATGAGGAAGAAAAATTTAGGGGACTGCCAGTGTCTATCAATGAGATAGATGACTTTAGACACTGTATAAATACATGTAATCTTACTGAATTGGGATTTAAAGGCAGTATCTACACTTGGTGGAATGGACGTGCAGATGCGGAATGTATTTTTAAACGACTTGATCCATGTTTTGGAAATATGGAGTTTCAACAGAGTTTTCCAGCCCTTGAAATCACTCATTTACCCAAAATTGGATCAGATCACCGACCTCTATTATTGAAATATGATATAGAGGCTGCTCCAGTTAAGAAGGCATTTAAATTATTAAACTTTTGGGTAAAACATGACACATTCCAAGATGTTGTGAAGGAGAATTGGCATGCGGACTTTCATGCTAATCCATATGTGTTATTCAATTACAAGCTAAAGAAACTGAAGAAGGCTTTGACTACATGGAGTAAGGAAACCTATGAGGATATTTTCCAGAAATTAGAGAGTTCGGAGGAAGTGGTTAAGGTTCATGAAAATCAATTTGAAGCCTTTCCATCGAAAGACAATCGTGAAAGGCTACAAAGAGTCCAGGCAGAAATGGTGAAATACTTGGCTATTGAGGAGGAATTTTGGAGACAAAAAGCAGGTATGCAATGGTTCAAGGATGGTGATCGCAAAACAAAGTTCTTTCATGCACATGTCAATGGTAGAAGGCGAAGATTAAAGCTCTCAAGAATACAAAATAAGGCTGGAAATTGGATTGAGGATACTAGTGATATTGCGAAGGAGGTAGAGGATTTTTCAAGAACCAATTCAGTGAAGAGGCTATTCCATCAGATTTTTCAATCCTTGATCATGTTCTAGTATTGATAGATAGGGGACAGAATGTACAAATCATGGCACGACCAACCAAGGAAGAGGTTAAGAAGTCAGTTACGGGGCTCAATGGAGATAGTGCAGGAGGCCCGAATGGATTTACAAGATGTTTTTATCACTCATGTTGGGAGATCATAGGTGAGGACATTTTTGACATGGTGAGAGCCTTCTTTAACGGGCATGAGCTGCCCAAGTACATTACTCATACATATATTTTGCTATTGCCTTAGAAGAAGGAGGTGGCAACCTTCTCAAATCTAAGGCCAATAAGTTTGAGAAATTTCTCTAATAAGATAATCTCAAGGGTCATCCATGACAGGTTGGTTGGGTTACTTCCTAATGTCATCTCAGAGGAGCAAACATGATTTTTAAAAGGTATGAGTATAGTTGAGAATGTTCTCTTGACACAAGAGATTATAACTGATATAAGGCAAAGGACCAAGGCAGGGCCTAATGTAGTTATAAAACTAGATATGGCCAAGGCATATGACATGCTTTCATGGTTATTCCTAACAAAGATGTTGAGGAAGGTGGGCTTTGATGAAAGATTCATAGGGATGGTGTTTGGAATTGTCTCAAATAATTGGTATTCAGTGCTAATAAATAGACAACCTTATGGTTTTTTCAAATCATCTAGAGGAGTCAAGCAAGGGGATCCTTTATCTCCAACTTTGTTCACTCTGGCAGCAGAGGCTTTATCAAGAGGCTTGAATGCTTTGCACTCAAATTTATATTTTTGTGGTTATGGCATGCCTAAGTGGAGTCCAAAGATTAATCATTTAGCATATGCGGATGACACAATTATTTTCTCTTCATCTGATACTACATCTCTTAGGCTTGTGATGGAAATATTGAGTGCTTATGAAAGAACATCAGGGCAACTTGTGAATAAAGGAAAATCCGCAATATATATGCACCATTTCGTGAATGAGAATGTAGTAGCTAAGGTGGAAAGGTTGACTGGAATTGAAAGAAGGGAGTTTCCATTTACTTATCTAGGCTGCCCCATTTTTTATGCTAGAAGGAAAATGGACTACTACAAGGATTTGATCAATAAGGTGATGGACAATTACAAGCATGTAAAGGGAAGTTGCTATCGATAGGAGGTCGCAAAATCTTGATATCTCATGTCCTTCAAAGAATGCCAATTCATTTGCTGTCAGCTGTTAATCCTCCTCAAAATGTCATTAACAAATTACACAAGATCTTTGCTCAATTAATTTGGAGTAGTAATATAGGAGGTAGTAGTAGACACCGGGCATCGTGGAAAAACTTGTGTATTCCGTGTGATGAGGGGAAGGGGGTGGATTTAGATCACTTCATGATGTATCAAAAGCACTCTTTTGCAAGTTGTGGTGGAACTTTAGGACAAAACCAAGCCTTTGGAGTGCCTTTGTTAGTCAAAAGTATTGCAAAAAATTGAATCCTGTGATTGTGCCACGGAGGAGGGGGTCTCATATTTGGAGAAAAATGTTGGAGTGTAGAGATGCTATTGAGCATCAAATCACTTGGCATCCAAAGATGGGTTCATCGTTATTTTGGTTTGATAATTGGACAGGTCTTGGTGCGTTATATTTCCTAGTACCTCCGGAATTTGGTATAGATGAGGATATTCACAATGTATATGACATAATAGAAGATGGGACATGGGATGTTGATAGACTCATGGCTGCACTGCCTGAAGAGTATGTCACACATATTTTGGAGAGGGTGAAACCACCAGTTATGGGAAACACCCTAGACGTACCATACTGGATGTTGGATCCTCGTGGAAATTTCAGTGTAAAGAGTGCCTGGGATTATGTTAGAAGGAGAAATGATCCAAGGACTGCTTATAAAATGATCTGGGTAAGGGGGATGCCGTTCAAGATAGCTTTCTTCATGTGGAAGGTATGGAAAGCCAAATTACCCCTTGATGATTTCATGAGAAGGTTGGGGTATTTTATGCCATATAAATGTTCTTGTTGCATTGATCCAAAACAAGAGTCATTGGTGCATTTGTTCTATACTTCACATGCTGCCAGGATCGTTTGGAAATAATTCTTATCAAGGGATGGAATTAATATGGATGGACTAACATTGCATCATGCAATTACGAGATGCTGGACTGCCCAAGTTCTTCCAAGAAAAAAGCCAATAATGCAAGCACTTCCATCTTGTATTATTTGGGAACTATGGAAATGGAGGAACAACTATAAATATGGCGAGCCAATGTCGATTACGAGGGTAATTTACCAGGTATCATCATCACTTCAAAACCTTGTTAAAGTAAGGAAACCTGGATTATTCAATGTGCCACACAAATGGCATGATCTTCTTTTGGTGCTGGAAAACTACACATCTAGGTTGAGGTATGAAAAGGTAGTTTGGGAGAAACCAATTGAGGGACGTGTGAAGGTGAATACAGATGGTGCTTCAAGGGGTAATCCGGGAAGAAGCTTAATTGGGGTGTGTATTAGGGATAAAATGGGAGATGTGGTATATGCACTGGAAGGGAGATTCAGGAAACCACAAATAATGAAGCAGAGGCAGTGGCTATCCTTGTAGCCTTGAGAGTGTGTAGAGACTATGGATTTGAGAAAATATGGATTGAAACTAACTCTATGCTACTGCTCAATGTTATTAAAGGAGGTTGGAAGCTACCATGGAGTATAGTACAGCAAATGGAGGATATCGAGGAGCTACTAGTTGGGAGGAGATACAAGGTGACACATATATTACGAGAAGGAAACAAATTAGTGGATCACCTTGCAAATTATGCTTTGGATGTTGGAGTCATTCAGTGTAATGAATTATGGGGTCTGGACTCATTAGGGAGGCGGATGGTAAATGAGGATAAGTTACAATGTCCATACATAAGGGTAAAAGTTGCCAAAAATTGAGGAGAAAAGGGTGGACTGCTGCATGTCACCATGTTCGAATATGCATAGAGGAGAGCATGGTGATACATTAGTTTTTCTTTTTTTGCAGGTACTACAACTGAGGTATTTGTCTATGAAATATTGGAGCTCATTTTGGTGGTATCAATGCCTAGCATTCAGTCCAAAAGAGAGACATATGACATAGACAATAATTTAGCAGCAAGGGACTACATTAACAAATGTGAAATCTCATGTAAAGTGCCCAGAATGTTTAAGAGAATTGCGCATGTGATGTGAAGTAGGGATGATGTTGCAAATGACTACATTTGGGTACTCAATAGAAGGAAGCAGGGTAATGTAACTAGAAACCTACTGTACTATGCATTTACATGCATTCAAGAAGGGGATATGTTCAATGGAAGGACAATGGGTATATGCAATAGGAGAGTGATCAGGGAACTAGGTTCAAGGAGAAGTACAGAGGGAGTAGAACAAATGCAGCTGCCCAGAAATCCTAAGAGAAATGGGCAGCAAAAGATAGGGGATGAAAGGACGAGGTGCAATACTGAAAATAGAAGGAAGACAAGGAGAACACATACAGGGAGTCAGTCAAAATGCATAGTAACATCTGAATTGGTGCAGGTACAGAGGAAGTTAGGCAGAAAAAAGAATGAAACAATACTGAATATGAGGAGGATAGAAGGGATTCACACTGAAATTGATAATCAATTCCAACTCAGTAGGGACACAGGAAAACACATATTGAGAAGTGAGGAGGATAAGAGGTTGAGGGACCTGGAGATATCATTTGATCATCATATGCAAGTCCTTAGGGAGAAGCACATAATGGTCCTGAGGTTGAGGACAAAGGCCAATGTACGTATAAACGGGTAAAGGTAGCAAGATCATGAGGATTAAGGAGGAAAGGTGGAGTAGGGGCAAGGAGACAACACTGGATCACCATGTAGAAATCCTTAGGGAGGAGTACATGGTGATGACTGTATATACTAACCTTATGTTCTTTTTTGGAGGATTTTTTGTGCTCATATCCTACCTCCAATTACGACTTCTATGGGTGGTATTAGTACTTGGTACTCATTCCCTTGAATAAGAAAAAGAGGTAGGCACAAATATGAGCACCAACGCTGGAAATAGGCCAAAGGGTGACACTCTTACACACATGAAGTGGCATAGCATTAAGGACAAATTAGGGGCCTCTTTGGCCTGGTCCTTGTTGCAGCACATCTATATGTCACATGAGATGTCATTTAAAGCAAGGTACTTATCAAGAGGTGGAGAGACATCATACGCATTTGGAGGGAAAATATTCACCACTGGAACACGTATGATCCAGTCATGCCTCCGGTGGAAGAGGGATACGGGCCTGCATGAACAAAAATGGGCTAACATCCAGCCTAGGCAAGCCTCTTCACCCCCTAAGAAAGACCATCACACAATGCCAAGAGAAACTAGCCAAAGGAAGCGGTCCAAAATTGGAGACAAAGTTCGTGTGTCACTAAGGAAAGCACACTGTTTTGCGAGGAAATTTTTCCAATTTTGGATCGATGCAACACAAGTATGTAGAAAAGAAGAGGGACATGGGGAGATACACAAGGTAACAAAGAACAACAATTCAAGGTCAAGACAACACAAGATTTTATGGGATAGTAGTTGGATTATTAGAGAAGAGCACTGGAACTCTCTGTGGAGCATTGCGTATAATGAGGCAAGGTGTTGGTACATCTTCAAGAACTCATCTTCAAGGAAATATGATTATAGGTAGAGCTACTGGGAAACACATCAAACACACGTACTCATCTTCACTAGACAGGCGCTTGGATTAACTGGAGCATCAACTTGTTATGCTAGGCTAGTTTTTATCATTTGGTATTTGTTAGCTTCTTTTGTAATACTAATATTGGGCTTCTTAAGTCCAATGTTGGTAGTAGTTATATGTAGTAGATATCATACACTATCATCTCACTTCTAGTGAGATAACATGCTACCTTGTTATTTAGTTATTTTCTATATATATAAAAACTAGCCCTAGGCTCTGCCTAGTGGATTACTAAAAAAACAAAAAAAAAAAAAAAAACAAAAAAAAAACTTACATGCTATAAGTTCTAAATTAATCCGCTCCAGTTACAAATCCTATATATTGCTCAATTCTCAACTCGAAGCTCAACGGTTTAACCATATTTATAGAGAATTAATTGTTGAACTGATTTGTCATCATTTATGAAATAGGAATGCCTAATATATCTCTTAATTTGAAATATTGATCGATGGTTTCTTTGTTGCATCGTGCACATATAAAAGAAGGATTTGGACCTTAGCTTGAAGAACGCTAAGTTATAAGTATGGCTAAGTCTTGCAGGAATTATAGGGTTAGACTTAATCTCTAATACAACTATTATATTAGTCTTTCAATATGTACATAATAATAGAGAAACATCAGTAGTGGTTTGGGTTGAGGAGGCAATTAGGCTTATTGGGTTATAAATGCTTTGAATATACTCTACTGTGTTATGAAAATAATTATATTGTGGATTTCCATTTATTACTCTTCTATAGATACTATTTCTGAAGAAGATTATCCGTTTGGTACTCCGTTGAAGTTTATCTACAAGTAGCTAATGCAGGCAGGTTGCAAGCAACTCAATGAAATAATTTGCATCAACCTCTTATTAAACAGATAGGTTGCAAGAAACTCATGCAGACAACTTACAAGCAGCTCAAGAAAAGCCTCTCAACTGCTTCTTGAAAATCCTCGCAACTGCTTTCTTTCTTCCATAAATAGAGGAGTTTTCAGTTCATTTTGTACAACAATTTGCAGTTGAATAATATATCAGTTTCTCTCTATACTTGTCTTTACTTAATATTCTTTATTTTATAACATGTTATCAGCATGAGACTCTACCATCTCGAGCAAATACTTTGAAAGTATTAGAAGTACGAACTTCCTTTTTCTAACTAATGTCAAATCTTTGTAAACTTGAATTTGTAGCCCTGGATATGTCGGGCAAAAGCTACATGTCTTGGGTGTTTGATGCTGAAATTCATCTTTATGCGATGGGTTTGGCACGCACCATCAAGGACAAAAATCAGGCATCAAATCAAGATAATCCAAAGCAATGATATTCCTACACCATCACCTTGATGAGGGCTTGCAAATGGAATATCTTACTGTTAAAGATCCAGTCATACTATAGAATAACTAGAAAGATAGATGTGACCACATAAAGATGGTCGCTCTTCCACATGCACGATATGATTGAACTCATTTAAGGCTACACGATTTTAAATCTATTAGTGATGTTCAGAATTATTTCCCAATTGAAATTATCTGGTGATAATATTACTAATCATGATACGTTAGAGAAAGATTTCACCATTTTTCGTGCCTCGAATATGCTCATGAGTAGCAATATCGAGATATAGGATTCAAAAAGTATTCTGAACTTATCTCACATCTTGTAGTCGAGCAACATAATGGGATATTAATGAAAAACCATGAAAGCCGACCTACTGGTTCTTGTCCATTCCTTGAAGCGAATGAGACGAACTTCCACAAAACTAAGCGTGGAAGAGGTCATGGCCCCAGTCGTGGTTGGAGAAGAAACTCTAATCATGGTAATAATAATGCACCAAAAAACCCCCCTCACCACCAACATTGGAAAAGGAAGGAACAAAAGCATGAAACGGTGCAAGAAATAAATGCAGAAAATGCATGCTATAGATGTGGGCAAAAGGGCACTGGTCACGTACATGTCGTACGCCAAAGCACCTGGTTGAGCTTTATCAAGCCTCCCTGAAGAAGACAGAAACATGTTAAAGCAAATTTTATTTCTGAGATAATTCAGACTTCATAAATTTGGATGTAGTTGATTACTTTGCACTCCTAGAAGGAGAAACAAGTCATGTGATTGGTGATGAATCTGTAGAAATATAAATATTTTATAATTTTGTTGTTTGTAGTTGATAGTATGGTTATGTAATTATTGTACATAAATAAAAAATTATGCTTTGATAGTGATGTTTACTATAATATATTTTGTTTATGTCATTTTGAATAATATGGATAATCTTCAAATTATGTTTGGATCAAAGATCAATCATGAAAATATTTGTGTAATTGATAGTGTAACAACTCACGCTATATTCAAAGATCAGAAATACTTTTCTTATTTGCATAAGGAAAAATCAAATGTTTCAACAATTTCCAGCAATATAAGTTTGATTAAAGGCTCCGGAAGAGCCACTATTGTGATGAACCAAAAGGTCATCCTAAGTAATTCTAGCTAAATCTGTGTTCAGAGGCTCCGAAAGCCTCCGTTAATACCTCGAGATGCGTGCACAGCCCGGGCGTGTAGCCGGGAAGCTTCTATGTGAAAATTTGATAAAAATGGAATTTTTAGAATAATTAAATGAATAAAGTTGACATTGGTCAACATTTTTGGTAAACGGACCCGTACCCGTGATGTGACGGTCCCGGAGGGTCCGTAGGAAAATATGGGACTTGGGCGTTTGCTCGAAATCGAATTCCGAGGTCCAAAGCCCGAGAAATGTATTTTTAAAGAAAATTATTTTCTGAAAATAATAAAGGTTTTTGAAAATGAACTTTGATGTGAAAACCGTGTTACCGGTGTTACCGGGCCCGTATTATCGTTCCGGAGCCCGGAAACAGGTTTAATATATGTTATGTGACTTATCTGTGAAATTTGGTGTAAAACGGACTTGAAATGATGTGTTTCGGATCAAAATTGGAAAAGTTAAGCTTTATGAAGTTTTAAGAAAATTCTATGAGTTTTAAGGTTTAATTCCTTGTTTTTGATGATATTTTGGTGATTTAAAAGCTTGAATAAGTCCGTAGGATGTTTTGGGAGTCGTGTGTGTTTTTGGTTTTGAGACCCGAGGGCTCGGGTGAGTTTCGGGTAGCTAACGGGGTGTGAAAAGAAGGAAAACTCTGGTGTTCTTGGCCTGTTTCTGATGTCTGGTGTAATACCCTTCGCGAACGCGGCCAAGGGATCGCGAATGCGAAGGGTAAATAGTGTGGCTTGGGATTTTGTTCTACGCGAACGCGGAGCTATGTGGGTACTACTCTACGCGAACGCGACGCCCCTCTCGCGAACGCGGAAGGTTAGGGAGTCAGACCTATGTGAACGCGGCCCTGGCTCCGCGAACGCATAGGTTCCAGCTGTCAACCCTTCGTGAACGCGACCAGTGGCCCGCAAACGTGAAGGGTAANCGCGAACGCATAGGTTCCAGCTGTCAACCCTTCGCGAACGCGGCCAGTGGCCCGCGAACGCGAAGGGTAAATCCCTCCAGTGATTTTAATAACCCAAAAACAGAACTATTTCGGGATTTCTCCCATTTTTCACAACTCTTCTTCTTCCCCAACCCCCCTTAGACGCATTTTGAAGAACCTTTCCTCCATAGCTTCATTGGTATGTGTACTTAACTCCGTTTTCTTCCATTCTTCTTCAACAAACACTAGAATCTAGGCCTAAAATCCTAAAATCAAAGTAGAAATTAGGGGTTTTGGGTAGAGTTAGGTTTTTGGGAATTTTGGGTGATTCAACCTCAATTTGGGGTCGTATCTTAAAACAAATTATATATTTGAACTCATGGGGTTATGGGTGATCGGGTTTTGGTCCGAGCCTCGTGTTTGGACCAAGCGGGCCCGAGGTCGAATTTTGGTATTTTTGGAAGGATGATATGAATTGAATATCTAGGCTATAGGATTGTGTTATTGAGTCTTTATTGATATTATTGAATTAATTATGCCTAGATATCGTTGTTTCGGAGTCGGATTATAAAGGAAAGACGGTCTTAGAGGGTTGATTGCTATACTTTGGACCGAGGTAAGTGTCTTGCCTAACTTTGGTGAGGGAATAGGTATTATTTGCTATGTGCTAAGTGATTATCATGTTCATTGCATAGGTGAGGTGACGAGTACCTATGCAATGTGTGTCAAGCATGCCCGTGAGTCTATTTTGATAGAAATCGTAGTAATTCTCCTTTGTTTATCATATTATGAGGTTGTCTCTACTTGGTAAATTATTCGTGCTGAAAGTATTGGTTGTTGAGCTTAAGAAGTGTTGATACAATTGAGAATCCAAGTGTTAAGTATACAATTGAGGTGATTGGTTATAGCTGAGACCCTTGCCGGGCAATTGTTGTGATATTGATTGATGTTTTCCCCTTGCCGTGTGATGTTGAAATGTATTTTCACTATGCTGTACTCCTTGCCATTATATCTGTCATTGTTTGGTGAGGAAGAGTGTAAAGCACGAAGGGTGATGTCGTGCCATGATTCATAATGATTATAAGCACGAAGGTTAATGCCGTGCCATGATTTACATTGATTATAAGCACGAAGGTTAATGCCGTGCCATGATTTATATTGCCTTACATTGTACAATGCATTGTGAGGAAGAGAGTAAAAGCACGAAGGGTGATGCCGTGCGATTATTTACATTTCTGGTATTTGTACTTGTTTCGTTAGCTATTGTGTTAAATTGCCTCCCTTGTTTACTTCTATATGTCAGTTTAGCTGCTTCATTTCACTTGTTCCCCTTTACTGCTCCCGTATCTCTTACTTGTCTGCTTATGTCTTGCCTTGTATTATCCCTGTTACCTGCTGTAGAATTGGACAGGTTATCGTTATTGTCAAGTCTAGCCTCGTCACTACTTCGGCCGAGGTTAGGCTCGGCACTTAATCAGTACATGGGGTCGGTTGTACTGATGCTACACTGCACTTCTTAATGTTGTGCAGACCCCGCATCCGGACCTAGTGGACCGCATTGAGGGAGTCACCTTCAGTCCACCCAGATCTTCAAGGTATACCCGCTGACGTTCGTGGGCCTTGGCGTCTCTCCTTTATTTGGATTTCCTTATTGTCTTACCTTTTCTCCTAGTTTCAAGACGATTGTGTATTTCTTTTCAGACTCTGTATTTAGCACTCTGTTTAGATAGTTCGTGAGTTGTGACACCCCGGTTCTGGGTATGCGACGTTATGTATTTTATTATTTCACTTTGCATTTCGAATTTTCATTACACTTCTGCTATTAAGGATTTTATGGTGCTTGTTATTCTGTTCAGTTTGGAAAGGTTTTGACTCTATTACTGTTAACTTGAATTGAAATTTTTAGGATTACTTGTACACGTTGGTTTGTCTAGCGGGTTCAACGTTAGACGCAGTCACGGCCTGAAGGGTGGGATTTCGGGTCGTGACAACTATATTTTTGTCTAAGGCAACAAAACTTATTATAGACAATGTATTGTTCTCCACCAAGTCCCGAAGAAATTTGTTGAGTTTTATAGATATACGCTGAAATGGGTATCATGTTGAGATGATAGATGAAATGAATATGGAATATGTTTGTATTACAAAGAATGTTTCTGGCCAGAATTGCATTGTAGAAAAGTTACCAACTTTATCTTCTGGATTATGCTATTCAAATATTAGTACAGTTGAAGCACAATCTATCGTAAACCAGAAGTTTACTGATTCAAATACTTTTGTGCTTTGGCATAGCCGTTTGGGCCATCCTGGTCAATAATAATGAGATGAATTACTGAAAATTCGAGTGGGCATCAATTAAAGAACCTGGAGATTCTTACAAATGATGAATATTCTTGTGATGATTGTTATCAAGGAAAAATAATCACTAGATCATCAGCAATGAAGGTTGGCATTGAATCCCCTGCCTTTTTAGAGCATATACATGGGGATATATGTGGACCTGTTCACCCACCAAGCAGGTTGTTTAGATATTTTATGGTCTTAATAGATGCATCTTCAAGATGGTCTCATGAGTTCCTACTATTTTCTCACAACGTGGCATTTGCAAAGCTATTAGCCCAAATAATCGATTAAGGGCACAATTCCCAGATTATCCTATAAAAGTTATTCGCCTTCATAATGCTGGAGAATTCTCATCTCAAGCTTTTGTCTATCAGTTGGGATAAAAGTTAAACATCGAGTAGCTTTTTCCATACTCAACCGGGTGAACCCAGTCAAGCAAGACTGATTAGCCTTTCCTACCCGAATCATTTACTTTCCCGAGATTATGGCACAACATTGTTTACTGAGTTGGCAGGAGATAAATCAAACGCATACATTCATGATGTTAGCCCATTCTTTCTTAGATACCGATACCAACGTTTAGGTCTCCCAAAACATATATATATACTGATTACCATATTTAAGAGATGGTATTACAGTTACGTGTTAAACCAACGACTACCCAAAAACAAATATGAACCACATAAGTGTCTACGGAGCCTCAAAAAGTACGGAAGATGAACATAGTCTTGCCGGCGACAAGGCCCCGACTATACCTCAAAATAGAACAACATGTACAAAAGAGAACGACTTATATCTACATACGAACTCGGAAGGAGATGGGGCTCACCAGGACTGCTGAAAGTAGGAGGAGAGGGCACCACTATCGACGATCGGCGCAACCAGCTACAGAACCACCTACATCCATAAGAAGATGTAGCACCCTCGACAAAAGGGACGTTAGTACCGTTGAATAGTACTAGTATGTATGAACAAACTCTACTCTATATAGAATAACACCGAACATGTAATAATACAATTAGAGACATCAAACACAATACACAGAAATAGGGGAAACACAAACAAGAGTCACTATGTTTTCTTATCCTGTTTTGCCATCTTTTGGATAGTAGTTCCTTAAAGACAAGTTCCACAATTGTTAATATACCACTGTGTCGTTCTCACATGGAGTCCGTTCTCTACCCGACCGTCTAGGCCATCCCAAGTGAGATATTACAACATCATAGTTTCATAATCACCACCGTGACATTATCACACGGAGTCCGGTCTCGGCCCGACCGGCGAAGCCATCTCACTTGAGACAGTGAGACATTACCAATATCATAATTTCGATGCGATTACCACCATGTGTACATCATGGAGTCCGATCCCGGCTCGATCGGCTAAGCTACATCACTATGGAACCCACATCAATTTTAATCCTTCAGTTCACATCTCTTCTCATCATTCATTATACAACTCTTGGCACTTGGGCATATTCAACCCTTTTATGTTACATTCCACTCTTCAACCATATCATAAACTAATCTTTCCCATTATTTAAAACCATCACATAAGAGGAGTCGTACACATAGCAAGAGAAAGAACAAAGTGATCACAATTCATACTTTCAAATAGCATAACGACATGGTAGTAACATAGAATAGCATGAAAGCAAGAATTTCTCCACTTAATTGTGTTGCATCACATATGACATGCATATTATCATGTAGATATAGAGATGTCATATTCCTCATATCATTCAAACTTGACATGTTTTATCTGTTGTGAGTTTAGTTGTTAAACCTGGAAGCATGTCCACGTTCATTCATGGGTACCTACAAATTATGAGTTTCTTTGAAATATTACTATCATATATATGTAAATTTCCTTACTGTTTAATTATGTATTTGGGCCATATTGTTCGGACTCATAAATGCTTTTAGTTCAAAGGTTAGACTTGTTGCTTATTGAGTTGGTTGTACTCACGATACACCCTACACTTCGTGTGCAGATACAAGTATTTCCCGGCACAGTGATTGTTGATCTCAGAGTTTCAGCCATTCGGAGATAATCGAGGTAGCTGCCTTGGCGTCTGCAGACCTCGACTCTCTCCCCCATCCCTCAGTTTTACTTATTAAATTCTACTTTCTTAGAGATTATATCAGACTATGTATTTTTATAGATGCTTATAAGACTTATATTTACTTAAGCTTATTTCCGTATATTTTAAGTTTCAAGATGTTGGTATGTGTTAGCTGTCGGCTCTCCTGAAATCATGATAGGCGCGATCAAAACACTTGAGATTTTAGGTCGTGACAAGTTGGTATCAGATTCTAGGTTACATAGGTCTCATGAGTCATAAGCATGTTTAGTAGAGTCTTGCAGATCGGTACGGAGATGTCTGTATTTATCTTCCAGAGGTTGTCGAACCCTTAGGAAAAGCTCCATATTCTTGTATCCTTTTTGTACAAATTTGTTGATATCGGGAACTAGACTTTTGTTGTTCGATTCTCTCACAGATGGTGAGGACATGTGCTAACGGATTAGACGGACAACCACCAGTACGACCAGCTAGGGCCACGAGAGGTCGAGGCCGAGGTGGAGCTCGTACAACAGCTAGAGCAGCACCTGTAGCACTTGCTCCAGTTCAGGAGCAGGTTCTAGAGTTGGTTGAGCTAGTTGGGCCAGCTCAGGCACCAATGGTGCCCATTGTGATTCTAGGCCTAGAAGGCTTTGGCTCAGATATTGATTGTTTACATTGCTCAGGCGGTCTGTGTTCAGGATGCACCGACCACTTCTTAGGCCGGGGGAGGTACTCAAACTCTCGCCGCCCATACTCCAGAGCAGGTGGTGTAGGGACATCAGACACCAGGGGTACTACCAGCGCAGCCGATTGTAGTTTCTTAGACCCTGGTGTGTCCCGTTGGGAGTGATGATGAGAAAAAGAGGCTAGAGGGATTTGGGAGGCTAAGGCCTCCATCATTCAGTGGGGTTGAGTCAGAGGATGCTCAGGACTTCTCGGATAGGTGCCAGTGTATTCTTTGCACAACGGGTATTTTGGAAACAAGTGGAGTCTCCTTTACTACTTTTTAGCTATCACGGGTTGCCTTCAGATGGTGGGAGGCCTGTGAGAGGAGAAGACCGGTCGGTGTTGCATCACTTTCATGGCATGAGTTTTTTGTTCTCTTCTTGGTGAAGTTTTTGCCACAAATTCGCAGGGAGGAGCTGCGCAAGCAATTCGAGCAGCTACGTTAGGAGGGCATCTCTGTGACCTAGGTATGAGATGAGGTTTTCAGAGTTGGTTTGTCATCAGTGATTGGTTCCCATTGAGAGGTAGAGGATTTGGAGGTTCATTGATGGCCTCACCTATAAGTTGCATTTTGTTATGACTCGGGAGAGTGTATCAGGTGCTAGGTTTGACGAGGTGGTTGATATTACTCGGCGGCTAGAATTGGTTCGTAGTCAAGGACGTGAGGAGAGGGAGGCCAAGAGGCCTCATGGTTCGGGTGGTTTCAACGGTGTTCCTTCTGAGGGTCAGTCCTTATTGGCCCGCTCAGATGGCTCGTCCAGTTCATCATGGCGTATCAGCTAGCCATGGTTCATACAGTGCTCGACTGGGTCAATCATCTCTCAGTGCACTCCCAGCTCAGAGTTCATCTCGTGCACCTTCAGTTCAGGGATCATTGGTACCAGGTTCCTCTAGTAGTTATTTGTAACGACCCAGCCGGTCGTTTTGTGTGTTGGGACTCTGTTCCCGTGAATGGCTCTTTCCATAGCGGCTACTCGTGCCTTATGACTTGTGTGGGCAGGTAGTTCGAGATTCATAAGTGATTTGGCCAGTTCAGGAACACTTGGTTCCTGAAGGCTAGCCTATTTGGCTAATTTTGGTTTCGAGTAGAATTTTGAGCAAACGACCTCGCAATCGAGTTCTGACAGCTCCAGCAGCTCCGGATGATGATTTCGGACTTGGGAGTGTGTTCTCCTCGGGTTTTTGATGACCCGGGAGTATTTCGGCACCCGAATTAGAATTCAGGATTTCATAAGATTTAGAATTCAGCTTCGAATTGGACCTCATGATATCATGGTCCGAATGGAATTCTGGAATATGCAATGGTTCCGTATAGGCATTTATGACTTGTCCGCAAAATTTGGGATCATTCCGAGCAGTATAGACCCGTTCGGCATATTGATGAGCCATTTGAATTTTCTTGAAATCCTAAGTTTGAAACTAAGGGGTTTTGGAGAGTGATTTCTAGTTTGGATGATGTTTTTAGTGTTCTGGGAGCTCGAGCAAGTCCGTCATGTGATTTAGGACTTGTTGGTATAATTTGTCGAGGGCTTGGGTGGGCCTAGCGGTCCCCCGGACCTCAATCAGGGTCAAAAACCAGCAATTGCATAGCTGGTGGGAAATTTACTTGTGTGACCGCACCTGCGGTCCATGAGCCGCAGGCGCGAGGCTCGCACCAGCGGCCATCCCATCGTAGGCGCGGCTCCAGCCGCAGGGGCGGCCTTCTTCTCGCAAGTGCGGCTCCGTAGGAGCGGACCAGGATCCGCAGGCGCGACCTATCCCCAGGGCCCAGGCCATCTCAGGCGCGGCCAATTTCCCGCAGGTGCGAGTCCGCACTTGCGATCCAAAGGTCGAAGGTGCGAAAACTGCTGGGCAGTCCTATAAATAGCCCCTTTCGTGATCTTTCATCCCAAAACTCGATTTTTCCTCCATTGTTGAGACCTCTAAGAGCTCCAGAGCAGTGTTTCGGCCTAGTAATTCAGGTAAGTGATTCTGTAACCCTCCGCATGTTAATTTCTTCAATTCTTTGGGAATTTCCACCTCCAAATTCATAGAAATTCATAAGAAATTGTTGGGGAGAATAGAGGGTTTTGAGGAAAATGGGAATTCTGATTTTAGGGCCATTGTAGGATGATTAATTGAGTTAATCTTGATCCTTAGGCGACGTATAGCATATTTCTTCAAGAATCGTAATTTTCCGGACGCCGAGGCTTGGAGTTGAATTTGCCAAGTATGTTAAGAATGTGTTCTTAGGGAAAATCTTTGATAAATCCTCCTCGATTCTTCCTAAATTGATATAATTATGTGTTTTT